>JADFUC010001500.1:0-232071 GCA_019722365.1 Lithospermum erythrorhizon
ATCAGTATGCTTCGTTCAGTTACGTATTGCTTAAACAAGTCTAGTGTAAGTGGAAGCTTGAATAACTACTAAAGATTATACTCAGTCTTGTTCTCTTTAATTAACTTGTATGTAAACATACAAGCTTAATTTAGACTAGTGAACCTCCCGCTAAGTCTAGTAAGAGTTGACAGTTCATATTTTCAAGATTATGCTGAGTCTCGTTCGAGTCATTATCCACAAGTATTATTCAATCGTTTGTTGTTAGAACTTCTTTTTAAAGAAGAGTAGAGTAATGTTTCATGTCGAGGAATCACGATGTGGAAGCGTGTAAGTCAAACATGACATTAACTTTCTCTTCTTTACAAGTGCAAGAAAATAGTTTAGAATCGACCATCTTCATGGAGGATTTAAAGCGTATTGCTCTTATAATGTAATTAAGCTGTCGTTACAGTGAGCTCGATAACTCTTTGTATCTTATTAAATCATTATCGTTATCTTGGCTCGTATCGATTAAATCATGTGAGTCAAAACTAGTGTTCTCGTGCTTGATAGCCCAGTAAAGAACATTCTGGCTTGTAATAAAATTATTTGAGATATGAGATTTAATCGAATCTATAACGATTCTGAATGTTACTTAAAACCTTAACACATGCTTTAAATTTGAAATATGAGGCGAATCATTAAGCTTGACTTATAGTTGATGTTCACTCAAGCAGCCACAAGTGGCGTGAGAACCGAATAGATAACTTTGCTTGGTTCACATGCCATGGCTTTGTTCCTGTGATTCATGAACCGTGTTAAATCCGTGTTAAACTAAATACCCGTCACGCGTCTGAAATGTAGATACACAACATTCCAAAGATCATTCAATAGTTTTCTCGATGGAGTTATAAAAGAGAGATCAAACTGACATCATTTTGAACTTGTTTGGTGGCTAAGAGATAATATGACATATTAGTCTTCGTAAGCATCATCACACTTTGATTAGATCGAAAAAATTAATTATCCTTCAAATAAAGTATCGTGTGAGTTTGTTCACTTGAACCAAGTTCATGCAGCGTGTCAACATGATTGAATCAAGTGCTAAATGTTTGTGGTATTTAAAGTTTATCCTCTATTAGCATACAACCGATTACTGATAGTTGAAGAAGATCGCGTTGTAACAACTTTGTTTCCAATAGTCGTTAAGTATTTCTCCATAACTTATTTTATTTCACATTATAAAAAGTCGTGCATTTAGTTCGCTTGATGAATGGTGAATGAAATAGGTAAACAATAATGCCAAGCATAATAGGAAATGTGCAACTTAAAATAAGCGGTGTAGTTAAGCAATCCATGCGTATTTACAAAATAGAATTGTAAAATATAATACCGTACTTGAAATCTCACAAAATGTACAAAGATATCGAGATCTCTTATACTGCATTAAACGGCAACAGCGCAGCTTTTTGAATCAGAGTATAATAGTAGGTTAATCAACCAATTATGTAAGTAATATGCAGTACCAAAATCCTATGCGGATTGAAATGACCTTTGCAAACGCATTTTGAATCGGCGCAATAATGAAGTAACCGCTGATGCGAGACCACATAACTCTTGTGTCATGGCATGCAATCTGAGATCTTTCTGACACTATCTCGACAAACGGTTAAGCATACCAATTAAACCAAATAGTTACTTGGGTGATGCGAGAATCATGACGGTAGTGGAAATAACTTCAACATGATCCATTGTCATATGCATTTAACGTTATGCTTGCCCGCCGTCACGGTGTGCCCAATTGATCACGATTGATTGCCTAACACAAATTAGCTTGACCTTTGCTTAAATTTTAATTGGTGAGATTAATTTCTTTAACTTTATTTAATAAATGCATAGATATAAGCACATATTCAAGCGGCATGCAACGTATGAAAAATAAATAAATAACACACGTTTAGGAGATATAGATATGACCCTAGGACCTATTACGTCGCTTAACAAGTGAAATGCTAACATAAGTCTTATTCTGACGCCTTGAAGTCTGAAATCTTGTGATGCCCGGTAAGCAAACTTACAAGTTCTCGAGTGCCCGTCTTTGTGGATATCTTTATCTTGATGCCACCTTTGGCCGATGCATTACTACTGCTGCAGCTTGACAGGCAGTAGCAGGGCTTGTGGGTAAATGAATACAGAATAAAAGAAATACATTTCAGTAGAATTAGTTTCTGATATTTCGTGCAGCGGTAGTAAATAAATAAATTAAGCTAAGGTCGTATCTAAATACCTCCCTTTCCGTTCCATAACAATATATATGGGCAAAACATTAAAACAATGATAAGCCCAATAATATATATATTAAATGAAATGAATTAAATGTGTTTTCCATAATTGACTAATAGTAATTACCCGTTATTTTACAATTAATTATCAATTAATGTAAATTTTGAATTTAAAATATTCACACATGATTAATGATAATTATTAAGAATAATTATGTCTACACTATCATGGAACCATTACTTACAAGTAATTAACTCCAAATTTAAAATTTAAAGTCACATGAAATATATTTTCAAAAATTATCAATTAATAGAAAATAATTAAGAAGAGAAATATAAATCAAATTTAATGTCATTCAAGGAATATATATTTAGGTATCTTAATGACAAAATTTATGATTTAACATTTAAAACCAAAATTAATAATTACCAATAAATTTTCAAACCAAAAATAATTACAAAAATTACATTTAGGGTTTTCTAAAGCGGGCAGCGAACTTCGCGGCCAAAACGCGGACTCGGCAACCCACGGCAAACCGCTTCCGTCCGGTGCTGGCAAAATGCGATGCGATGGGCTACGTCAGTGGCGGAGCGTCCGGTTCGCCCCGGGCCAGCGCGGAAGATCCCATGAGTTCGGCGACGATTTTGGTAATTAAATTTCGATTTTCAGTTTTCAGTTAATTGCAACTTTTTGTAAGCAGTTTGGAGACTCTAAAAATTCAAAAATTCTGGGATTTTCTTGGAACATCAACAATATCATTATTGAACCACGTCCAAGTGGTAGTTTATAAAAACACTTCTAGTTTTTCGATTAAACCCAAAACAATCAAATTCTTATTTTTGGGAATACCAAAAATTCAAGTATAGAAGCTTGATCTGGCATGAACCGGTGGGTGAAGAACACCTGATTTAATTTCGTAATTTTTAAAATTCTAGCACTACTGTAAAATCGAAAATGATTCTACCTCAAATTAAAAATGCAAATTAATCCAATTTTAATCCCTTCAGTCGTAAAGCAATTAAATAAAAGCTTGATAAATGAGAAAATAAATACGTAGAGTGATGATCTGGTAATGTGAAACATATATAAAAATGGGTTGATTTTTCATATTATATATTCGTCAATTGAATATATAAATCATGAAATAATCAAATTAACTACTTTATTATGTCGACCTTGTGATCAAATTAGATAAAATATATCTTTGAAGGCTAGGCTC
This sequence comes from Lithospermum erythrorhizon, assembly GCA_019722365.1. NCBI lineage: Eukaryota > Viridiplantae > Streptophyta > Magnoliopsida > Boraginales > Boraginaceae > Lithospermum > Lithospermum erythrorhizon. The sequence goes on from JADFUC010001500.1 coordinate 3,464, forward strand.
TGTGGCATTAGATCTAGTATGAATTTTATTTGTGAAAAACACCAAATTAAATACTTCAGGATCCTCGAAATGATATAAATTAATCTAAAACACATAATTAACAATTATGAATAACTTGAGCACTTACGGTGATGCGGTGAGTCTATCAATGATTCTTTCATGAGCTCCTTTGATTCAATAGATTTGAGCACTTGAATGTAGTGCCTACAGTTGGTTCTTAGCGCGGGGAGAGGTTGAATCTACATTTGTGTTTGCTAGAACATGGGTTGATTTGGATGAAAAATCAAAGAAAATTTTGAATTCTTCCTTGATATTTTTGACCATATGGAAGAAGTGGAGGCTTTGTTTTCTTCATTTCATGAAATGAAAACTTATGTTGAAAAAACCTAATAGGTTTGATTATATATGTCGAACCTAAAAGCCCTGACCGAATAGTTAATGAGCGACCGTTAAATTTAATTAAACCGTTAAGTAAAAATCAAATACTAACAAGTTGTAGCAACTAATAGAGATTACTAAGAGCTCAACTAGCTATCGAATTAATTCAATTGACTAGTAATTAGTGGGTTCATCCTGTTCTATTTTACATTATCAATGTAAAATCCCAGTGAGAATATTCGTTGATTGATCAACTCTCGATTTAGCAAATGTAGTTTAATTTCATACATGAAATATAATCAGCGTCATTTGTATGTGTGTGTGACGCCACGAGCTCGAGATAATAATAAGTTGTATAACAATAATAATTGACCAATTACTATTATTATAGCGATTAATAGTAAAGATCTAGCGATCACCAAAACCCCACTTAAATTATCGGCGAGAATCAAACTGGTAATATACAATTACTAAGGTGAGCAGCTAAGTTCCATTAATCACGTTACAACTTGACCGGTAAATGAATTGATACATGATTGTCTCTCGGCGGGCATAATAAAAGAGATGATTCTCGTTGATTTCACTAGTATGCGGCCAGTCAGCGTATTCTTAGCTCACTTCCCGATTGAACTTGAGGGAGGACACCGTTGAGGAAAGGCCGGTGGAAATTACGGACGGAAGAGGTTTTGAGGTAAGGTAGTGGCGCTTGAGTAGAAAGTTACGTGGAGGAATCGGGAGTGTGAGAGGGAGGCAACTTGGGAGCGTGGGATCAGGATGAGAGCCGTTACCCAGCAGTTTTTTTCGAGGTAGATGTGAGGTTAGTATTGCTTTTGTTTTATATATTGTTTGATTTCGTGTTCTGATATATGTTCTTTCTTCTTTTGTTGGGTTGTTAAATTTCGATGTGAAATTTTATTAGGAGGAGTAGATTGTAATAATACTAAGGTTATTTTAGATAATATATTAACTTCATTATAATTTATTTGAGCCCGTCCGCTATGATTTAGTAGTAGTAGCCGGGGATAATTCGAAATAAAGTTATCGTTAAGTTGGTTGGTAAGCTTGATTCGTTTGAGTGGGCCTGACTCCCGTGTGTGATTCTCTGAAACTTAGGGACTAAGCTCTATTTTCATCAGCAAACGAACCACAAAACACAAATTTTCTCCTTATTTCTTGTGGAGACTTCGGCGAGACCTCCTTTCGGCTCCAAGCAAGAAAAAATTTCCTCATTCATTGACTTTTGTTGATTATTAAGATCTAAAGTTAGTTGCAAAGTTTTTCATCATCTTTTTTAAATTTGAGGTATGATTGGAGTTTAAGTTGATTTTGATATTTGACTTTTGTTGACTTTGAGGTATAATTGAATTTAATTGTGTTTCTAAGTTTGTTATGGGTAGTATGATGAATATAAGTAGTTAATTCATGATTTAAGATGTTGTTTGAGGTTTATGGTGATAGGTTGACTTTTTTCTAGGTTAGTTGACTTTTGATGTTTGACTTTTTATAAGACTTTTAAATGTGTAGGGGGTTAATTTGGGACCTTATTGTAGTTGTTGTAAGGTTAGAATTGTGATTTATAATCGATTAGAGGGGATGGGTTGAAAGTGTGATTGGTAAGTTGGAAGTAGTAATTGAGATTTTGGAGTATAGGTTGTTGTTATAGATGAGGGGTTAAATAAGGCGACTTATGATTGGTTTGAAATGTTAAAGTGATAAAGTGGAAATTTAGAGGCGATTGGGTTGTGTCCAGAGCGGGGTTGTTATTTCGTTGTCTTATTAGAGTCGTTTTTGGAGCCGTTTAGCAATCGTTCACTTAGAGATGGTAATGTATCTTCTAGAGCATAGAGTATAGTGGCAAGTTTTGATTGTACTTTCGGGTATTTTGTTGGCGTTGATCGTGGGAAGGGGCGATTCTAGTGATTGTGATTTTGCGAGGATTTTGTGGTAGCTAGCGGAGGTACTTATATCCGCAGATTGCTACAGTGCGTGCTTACTTTAAATTGAAACATGTCATTTATTGGTATGTGATTATGAGGAATGGTATACATGTCATTTGTTGTATGATTATCGTGGTCGTTTATTGTGAGCCGTGATATAATTATGTGATTATATTTACACGTGGCGTTGAAGATTTGCTTGAGGTAAAATAATAGCTTGAACTCTCGACTTATGTTTTACAGTGATTACATTGGCCTTCGGCATTTACGTAATTCAGGTGGCATGCATTACGGCCATTCACGTGGCAGTTACGATTGATTTTATTGTGTGGGCGTTTTACAGCTCGTGCTTTGATATTGCTTGGGAATAGAGTAGTTAGTTGTTGGGAAGTGTTGGTTGGAGTTATGCGTGACTTTGAGGTGACTTGAGTATTAGGATATGACCCTATAGTTGGGATGATTAGGGGTTAGGTGACTACCATGCGTGATATGTGGCGCTCTGTGCTTTGCCGGTATAAGAGCGGGGTGATTATCTATGACCTCTTTTTTGTGTGTGCATTGTTGGTGTTGGCCTTATCTTTATGTGGTATAAGAGCGGTGTTGTCTTGATTGGTCCGTTCACAGCTAGGTAAAGCCAGTTGAAGCATGCGTATTAGAAAACTAGTATAGTTGTGGAGATATGAGATAGATGGTTTGATGGTAGAGTTATAATTAGATTTGTTGAGTCTCTGTGATTTTATTAAGGTGATTGTGCGCTTATTGAGGCTTTGTATTATATTTTTGACGTGTTATCTTTCAAAGGCATGGGCTTTATGATATGGCCTCGTTAGGTAGTCTAGCGTATACGTATTTATTCATATTTGACTACTTATATCTATTATTTGTCTTATTTATTATGAAGCCCAGCATTTCTAGTGTGGTAAGTTTCACTAAGCCGTGACTTACACCCTGACCATGGGGCTGACATTTCTTATATTAGTTGAGGCGGGCGGGTTGAGTCGGGAGGGCGTTTGAGGAGTTTTATTCAGTGGATTCACGTGAGCATCGGGTGGTGAGGATCTCAGCGATCTCGTTTTTGTTGTCTTGTCAACCGTTTCTTTATTGTTGTATTTCATTTTCAGACTTTAGCCTTGTCGGCAATTATTTTTGTATTCGGAATCGGTAATTACTCTGGTTAGCCTTGCGGAATTCTTGTCTTTTTGAGATATGTTGTATATATAGAGTTGGTTGGTTAAATATCACCCTGATGGATTGTAAATTTCTTGTTCTTTCTAGAATTTTTAATTGTAAATCCAATTTTGGATAAAGCGATGTGAGATTCTTTTAAAGCGAATTAAATTAAAATCCCGGTAGCTAATAGTAGCTACAGTGTTTAGGATTATAATGATTGCCCCAGCACCGGAATGGTAGGCGCAGGCGAATCGTAGTGTTATCGATTTTTGGCCTTCTATAAGGTGGACCATGATATCCCAAGTCAATTAACTATCAGTGGTTGAGAAAATTAACAGAAAAAGCCTCTAATTTATCATGGAGGCTAGTACATGGCATTGATGGGTCCAAGAGTCAGAAAACAAGGGAGCTTATGAGAATTCACAATTATTTCTGCCACTTGAAAGAAATTCTTTGGTGAGATATGGTCCTGGAACTTTGTCACGACAACAATTAGAGTGATTTATTTGATTCAGTAAATATCAAAATTATATTGATTCATTAAATAGCAATGTAGTACAAATAGTCACAACAGTGCCGATTATAAGTTGGTCACTTATTTTAGCGTCTGGATTAATATTTAACATTTTCGCCTGCTTAAAGCTTAGTTTGGAGTAAAAATATAATTTTGAAGTTGCTTAGTCAATGAATCTGTTTAGCCATTCTAAGACTTTGGAGGACAAAAAGCAGTTTTAATGTAAAAAGCTGTAGTTTTGGCCAGGGAAGCAGGTTTACCCAGTGTTAAATCTCAAACATTGTATTTTTACCCCAAAACTAAGCTTTAATAGCGTGAAAATATTAAATATTAACGGAAACGTTAACATATATAGGCTTAAATGGCACTCTATTAATAGCACTACTTTGATCCATTTTTTAAGTTTTAGCACTCTATTAATTTTCTTTCTTTTAAATGAAACAACAAAAGAGTAAGCTATGTATTTATTTCTTGTTCCTCTTTTCTTAGCCTTCTTAACATCAACCTACTTTTTGTTTTCAAAACCAACCACCACCGCTCACACCCCTTGGCCTTCTCCTCCATTTCGCGACCTCAAATCCTCCCCCACCGCGATTCACCCCCTTTTCTCATGGGATCTAAACCTTTATTTTTTGTCGATTTTCTTGAAATTGAAGCTATATATATGTTATTTATATGTAAGAATCAAATTAAATGATTTTCTATTGTTTCTTAATTTATGGTTCATGGGGAAAAGCATATTTTGTGGGTTTGTTAAAGTTTAGATTTTTTGGGTTTTTGTTAATATAATTCATAGTTCTTCAATTATTTATTAATTTAACTTTAAGTTATTATTGGGTTTGCCCTATCGATGTGTTAAAAAATTGTAGATTTTCTAAAAATGAATATGAGTAATTTGATTGTGTATTTTTTTGTAAAAATGTTGAATTCGTTGTTTTTCTTGTGAAATGACATTTTGTGTGATGAGTCTTATTGTAGAGAACATTACAACGTCGTGAAACTAGAATATACGCCATATCGCCGTTATGCTCCATTATCTGACAGTACTGCGTCATTTATAATGTTGTATAATGTATAATGATATTTTGGCTTATATTGAATTTCAATCGGTGATCTTATCTTGTTTATATTGAAGACTAAACAATATCATACTTTTAATGTGCAGATTCGTTGGAAACAAAGTTAGTGAATTCAAAACGTTGTCAATCAAAGTGTGACAACATGAGAAGAAGGAAACACTTTGAAGAATGAAACATGCAATTGGAGTTCAATTCATTTAGGAACCAAACAATTATGTATTGAAATCTTAACTTTTTTTTTAATGTAATTCATATTATATATTTCAAATTGAGTCCAGACAATACTTTGTTGATATCAAATATTACATGATTAATGTATACATTGAAAAAAAATTACACTGCAATATTAAAGAAAAAACTAATTTTCTATATAGATCAATTGTACATTGTATATTCTAATATTAATTAGTCTTCTATGTAATGTTACATCTCAGTCTCGAACATCGTATATGCAGGCGCAAAAATGTGTATGTGTGTGTATGTGTGTGTGTGGTGTGTGATATGTTTGATATGGTTGATTAGTGCTTCTTCGTATGTCCTCGTTGGCGTGCTTGACACAGGGAATGAGTCAGGATGGGTGTGGCTGGGAAGTTTCTCGGTGGCCCAGTGAGTGAGAACAACGTCTTTGGAAAGACTCGTGGTGGTTTTGTGAGGCAGGTCCGTCAAATCTAATAACCTTGCCGACCGATGCGCCGGGCTTGGCGTTAGCGTGGTATCGAACAAGTAGGTCAGGAATTGAGGTAAGTCTTATCTGTTGTAAGTGCGGAGAACCTCTTGAGCCGTAGGAGCCACCTACAGAGATCTCGCACGGATGGTACTGATCTTGGATGTGTTGTGCGGTCTGCGGGGCGTTGAGAATTTAAGTGGGGGAGGGATTGTAATACCAGCCAAAAATGTGTGTGTGTGTGTGGTTTCATGCAATCCAGAAGGTCATCTTCTTTTAGAATTTCATCTATAAGAACTCCAATGTTAGCGTGCTTGACACAGAGGTAATGTAGGATAGGTGACCATTTCAGGAAGTTTACCGGTGAGCACGTGAGTGAGGACTTAAAAGCGTCTTGGAAAGGCTAAAACATTTGCTTTGGCTGAGTCAAGCCAAATCATGTCTGGCGACCGGTGGCCCAGGGCCACGGGCGTTACGCATCATTGTGGTTAATCTACACATAAAAAAAAAAAGATAAATGAGTTTTATATTGAATGATAATATATCTGGCTGGATTGACATACATTATATGCCCAAAATAGATCATTATCACATTATTATAAATCGTATACAATATTATACTAATGTATATTGGCGTCTCAATAGCGTATAGTAGTGTACTTCGAGCCTCCCGGCGTATACAATATTCTTCACAATGAACCCGTCGCCTAATCACGGGTTTGTGAAGAAATAAGTTAACGATTTTTTATAGAAAAATACCGCGATCAAATTACTCATAGTTTTATAGAAACTTCAAAATTTTTAACACAACCATAGGAAAACCCAATAAAACTTGAAGAAATTAATAGATAATGTTATAGATTATATAAACAAAATCAAGAAAATCGAAACTTTAACAAACCCATGAAATGTTTTTTTACACAAACCATAAATTAGAAGAAAACCATAGAGAATCATTTTTTTTTTGTTTTTACCCATATAAATAAAATATATATAGCTTCGATTTCAAGAAAATTGGATAATAATCAAGGTTTTAGATCCCAATTTTTTTTTTGGGAAAAAGTCCGAAAATAAGAAGGTGTGGGAGGGAATCGCGAAAAAAGGGAGGGAGAGGATGGAGGTCGCGAAAATGGGAGGGAAAGGGGTGTTGGTGGGGGTGGTGGTGGTGGTTTTTGAAAAAAAAATAGAGTTGAGAATGAGGAGAAAGAAGGAAATGAAGAAAATGGCTTGAGTGCAGTTTAGTCTTTTTATAAGAAAGAGTGCCATTTAGACAAAAAAAATTAATTGAGTGCTAAAACTTAAAAAAGTAGTCTAAGTAGTGCTATTTTTCCAATTTTCTCCTTTCAGAAATCATTTGTGTTATATTGTTATTTATTGGAATCAATGTACAACTTTGATACATTGTGTGACAAATTACCAATTAACAATTCTGAAATATTATTGACCATCTTGAGAGGTGATGTGTTGTTTGATCCTCCTTGGTTAATTACTCTAACAGCGGATCTTTAGTGACACTCGAGAGCCTCCAGCTCGCTTGATAGTTCAATTAATTAATACACTCAACAAAAATGACATTAAGAGGAATGAAAAGGGTGAATTGCTACATGCAATTTTTGATATTTTAGATCAATTGCAGCAAATGATCAAATAGGGTGTCAAAGGATGCGTTTAAATGCAATGATAGTTAGTGAATGTCAAATTTAGCAGCGCTGTGGGATCGGGATCAAAATTTAGTCCGAGACCAAATTTTTTTGGCACCCAAACAGTGGGCCCCACTGTGAATAAAAAAAAGGCACCGACTATGTTTTGCCAGCATTTCTTGGTTGGTCCTATTTTTTTATATACTTTTAAGTATTTTTTGTACAATAATTAAGTAAAATAAAAATAAAAAAAATACACCACTATTTTTATTTTGAATCTCTAATCTATTATATTTAAATTTCAAAAATTTAATTTTCTTACATCATTTTAATTAATTGTATTAAAATATTATGAATTTTTGAAATTCAAAAACATTTTTGTGAAGAATATATAAAATGATATGAAAGAGATAAATTAATTTAGTATATATATATGAAGCTTAATTTAAAAAGTGCAATGAATCTTAAAGTGATGTGACGTAGAAAAAGTGTCGAACTTGTGCTGTGATATGGATGGTCTTAAAAGGCAGCTATGCAATTAAAAAGTTGACTATAATGCGTGTTGTATATATATGTCCATACCTACCTGTTGGATCCACTATCACCAAAATGTATTGATTTCTATTTATTGGAATAAAGTCTTTCGATTAGAATTGGAAACGCAGGGAATAATTGATTATTGATTTCCGTCATGTGGAATTTAAACTAATGGGTATAGGACTTATAAAAATCGGCATAAACTATGGTTGAATTTGATTAAAAAAATTGTTTATGCATCAAATGAGAATGACAAGGTCGGCAACTAGGCATGAACAATGGATGATTGATTGATTGGTTGATTGTACATGACAAATATTGGGGCTATAAATTGTTGGCACTGAAAGCCTTCAAAGAATAAATCAATCAAACACTGCATACAAGCAAATCTCAATTCTCAAAACGTTGAAATCGAAAAAACAAAAAATAAGCAAATGGCCAAGCTGATACTTGTTTCTCTAGCCAGCAGTTCTCTACTTATTCTCTTACTAATTATAGCGTCTGGTTTGTCCATTTTTCTCTCAACATTTCTATATTTCTTCTAGCTTACATTTGCCATAGCTAGGATAGACTATAGAGAATTATTTATTTGTGATGTTAATAAAAACTATAAGCATTTACAATATAATTTGCTCATCATGCATGCTTGGAGCCATTACATACAAAGCCAAGCGAAGGTCAATGCGTTTGGTCAGAAATGGGGCTTGGGCATATAGTGATTACTGATTAGCTAAGCTCGGACTCGACAAGTTTTTTGTCCAAAAAGTTATTTACTTTTTCAAAATTAAAATTAAAATTTTATTAGTATCAAAATATCCAAAAAAGAGGAAATGCTCGATCTCTTATCACTCGAGTCATATATCGAGATGAGCACATTATGGCTATTGTCTTTCGAGTCGAACGAAGAACCAATTGGTTTATGTTATTTTACACAAAATATATATAACAATTACCCCTCCTTCAATAATACTCCCTTCATCCCACAAAGATTGTCCACTTTTGACTTTTTCAATTTTTCATAGTTGAACTTTGACTGTAGATATTTTTGTTTGTATTTTATAATATTTTATGAAAAATATATTAATAAAAAATACATTTCAAATTCTTTTCATTGATATATTTTTCATCAAATATGATATATTTATCATCAAATATTATAAAACACAAACAAAAATATCTACGGTCAAAGTTCAACTATGAAAAATTAAAAAAGTCAAAAGTGGACAATCTTTGTGGGATAGAAGGAATTTTTTTTTCATTTAAATAGATTTAATGATTTTAATCCCTTCTCATGTTTTGTTCAAAATATATCGCTGCTAGTTGGTTTAAAATGATCTAGTAGTTATGCATGCTTAAATCATAGTTGTGAATATCGACAATCAAATTGCGTACGATAGCAGTAAAGTGGGGCATATGATATCATAGCATCGCACATTGTCGTGATACTATTGAGATGGTAATAATAATAATAATTAATACTAATAATAATTTCGCATATCTTCTGAAATCTTTCGGGTCTATCTCAATAGATACATAGGGATAGATAATGGTGAACAACGATACAATAATTAATAACGAATTAGTTAGCATTGTTCTCTAGCTGTAATAGTTAGCAAAAAAGTCACAAATTTGTACTACTCTTAGAACTTGTAATACTCTTGTATTTAAAATAATATCATAGCTAAGTAAAAAAAAAAATTAATAACGAATTTTTGAAGTTTAGTTTCTAAGTACAACTAAACATTATTAACAACTATATAGTTTAAATTGTGTACAAGAAAACCAATTGTTTTAACTAGATTCTTTGGTATATTGTTTTCCAGGAAACATGCTTATTCCTAAGGCATTTGGAGCTGAACCTGTTGGTACTTGTTGGAATGATTGCTCTCAAGATCCGTATTTTATGGAAAATTGTGCTCCCAATTGTTTTTGCGTCGGAACTTCTCCATTTACTTACGCTGGAGTATGTTATCCGAGAAACTGAACTAAATACTCCGTATCCTCTAAATTGAACAAAAGTTTATATTAATCCGGGGTTTTGTATTGGAATAAAATTTGTCACTAAAGTTACATAAATATTGTGTATATAAACGTTATCTTTAATGACTATATGTTAAACAGTCGCATGGGTTAATGACTATTTGTACAAGCTCAAACCCGGGCACCCGGCCTACAAATTCAATTCAATCCATGGTTTCAGTTCATCATGTGTGTTGGACGGATTGAGCGAGCTGTACCTTGTTTCGTTATAATTTTACACCGACAAATTTGGCTAAATATCATCTGCCAATTCCATATATATTTATCTAATGAACACATACAATTTTTACAAATACCATCACTGTAAACACATCTGCTTTCATTATTCTATATTCTATTTACATTATATGATATAAATAAATGGGGTCCTTTCACCTATGGTATTTCGAACAATGACATTACTGTTGAAACGCGGAAGATTTTTTCTTCCTTGTCAAGTCAGGACCTCCACGCGAGCGGCATTTCACGACAGTCACGATTGTGGGATCAGTTTCATGCGAGTAAGCGACCTCCATAATGTCACCTACGACCTAATGCCAGCCAAGCACTTGCTGGCCCAATTTTCCTAATTCGGAAGATAACTGGTGCTATACCTATTTGCCTATAAACATGACGTTTCTATGAGATTTATTTATCACACAAATACATAATGTAGAAAAAATTCATCCTAGAATAATATTGTGCCTTAATATTATCAAATAACATGCTTTTATTCTCAAGAACTTAGAAAAGTTTATCTTTGTTCTCGATAGCCATGTCAAATTTTCTACAGATAAAGAAAATACTCAACATAGATTATAGCTAATTGCAGGGCCAGAATCTCCTGCTTATTAGCAACGTAACGCACTCTGCCACTTATGGAAGCATTTATAAAATTCTTCGCTACCGTTTATTCCCACTTGGGCTTATCGCTTTTATCATCAAGCCAAACTCCGTAGCTTTATTTGGTGTGGTCTTAAATCCTTAACAACCGTACTGTGAGTTTCGTCAGAAATTGCTGCTGAAGTTTAAGCATCACGCCTGAAGCTTAAGGAATCGTGGATATACGTTGTAGAAATTGGCTTAACCATTTTCACATCGAAGATGCGCATGAGGATTATCTGCACGAAAAGAAGTTCGAACAAACCACTGGGAGAAGCCTCGGAAAGACGGACGGCGACGAATTCGGATAATCGATGCATGTGTCTTCAGCGCGATCGCATCTGCTTGTCAAGGAACGTGAGTTGCTAACGCTAAGCGTTTATATTCACCACAAAGCCGGACATTTCTAAGGTTTTATTTTCCGATTCAGACAGAAACCTTCTCGCAAATAATAAGGTACTTCTCATGAAAAATCGCTTTCACCTTAAGATGTCGAAAGTACATCCATAATGTAGACACCTTAACGATTTCAATAGCATTATTAATCAACCGCCGACGGTAGACGTTAATGTCGTATTTACTTAGACGCAAGGCCTCGATTTTTGTTGGTTTCACATTCGGAAAGCTGGGGAGCCACCCAGGCGGCAAGTTAGTAATTTTGTAGTATTAACAAGTGTCAGAACTTAAGGCCATTGTAGGAAATGATCCTCGCCCTCGAGAGGTACGAAGCCTCACGTAAGCCGGGCAAAAGTGGTTCTGCATTAAGTGTGTGAAGACGAAGAACGGAGATGAGGTTTTGAAATAGCCGTGGGAGATCACCTGAAAGTGTATGTATAATTCGATCTCGCGCGCTAGGTCAGGCAAGACGGGTCACACGTAAGAGGCAACGTGACGCTCATGTTGTGTCGAGCGATTATTCCGAGGCTTCTTGCCTATCCGGGAATGCTTCCGCTGATTCTCGGATAGTAGATTCTGTAGTTTCTTTTCATACTGCATTTACGTAGATATAACGGGTGAATTATATTTCCGACACGGACTGCTCATCTCACTGACGCGAACAAATTGACGTAGTGAGGTAATGAGATGTGAATCAATTGTCAAATGGTTCTCTTCCTCGAAACCGACAAAGCGCATGTTCCAAATTAGGAAGAGTTTAATTCTACGAGTCACCGGATGGTGATGGCTATCGAACTACTTTCAAGATGGTAATCGGAAGGTCGTTTCGGGAGCAATGGTACAAGAAAAGCGGCGTGTCGTGCCTATACTTGACCGATGTTCTCAAGAGGTCAAGAGTAGGATCTCAAAGTGGTAAAAGCAAAAGCGTAGACTGATAATGGGAGTTTCTACGAAGATAAAGCGATCGCCGTCAGAAATTCCTTGCCTGACGCTAAGAGGTTCTCGGAGATTCTCGAGAGGCCAGCAAATGAAGATGCATCAAGGTCGTAAAGATACCCCTTAACCCGATATAACGTAGCTACTTCATTCCGTGACGAAGCCTCGAGGCCGTAGGAACTGGGAAGGATGCAAACCTGCCTCCTCAGGTCGCATGAATCATCCGAGTTAGCGAGCGTGTTTCAAAGTCGCGCGAGAGGTATTCCCAAATCTCTTGATTCTTTTAAGCACCTGCTGAAGATGTTTTGATCAAACATCGAGGTCAAATGAATTAGACGCGGGAAGTCGTGGACGCTGAAACGGGAAGTGTGTAGTTATAGAAATTCATTGATTTACCAATCAAACTCAAGGTTTTCCCCAAGATTCCCGATCAAGACAAGAAGCGCAAAAAGCGTAGAAAGATGGGTGATCAATATAAAAAGTCCAAATTAAGTAATGACTCATTCTAGATTCTCTCGGTAGTCAAGTCAGTGTCATTCAGGATGTTCGGGATCAAAGTATGCATCAAGTTGAGATCACCAAGTGAGAGTTCTGGACGATGAACTCGGGAAGGCCGCACGATGCTTTTGAAGACGGTGATCCGAAAATAAGTCTTCAAGTGGGAGATTGTTGAAACGTGAAGACATTTTTCTTCATAACAAAATGGATCATCATGTTCGGTGGTCACGACAAATAATGATCAGGATTGTCACGCGAGGTAATTTTCTTTCTCGTGACCTCCATAGGCCAGTGTTGGCCACTTCATTTACTTAATGGTCAAGTAATTTAAGGCGGTTTTGGCTTCAATTTTTTCCTAATTCGAGCTCCAACTGTGCTATACCTCTTTGCCTATAAATATACATGATGCAAGTTTCTATGAGTTTTGGCTTCAATACACAAATACATAATGTATAAAAATTCATCCTGTAATAATATTATATTTCCTAATATTATCAGTTAATATAGTTTCTTTTGCTTCAGTTAACTTAGAAAGTTTATCTTTGTTCTGAGTAGTTTTGTGGTCGAAGATTTTGTATAAGAAAAATACTCAATGACATTATACCACAGAGTGGCCAGAATCCATCTTCCGGGTTTATTAAATATCTCAAGAAGAAATAATGCGACGTATCTTCACATCGAACTGATAAAATTCTTGTGTCTGCTTTATTTCCCGCATTCTAAATTTCTATCGCTTTTATCGATCAATAAACTCCCAAAGCCGATGAAAGTGTCTTAAATCCCAACAATTACTATTATAGAAAACATTTAGAATAAAAAATTCTAGTAAATGGATACCATCATTAGGAAACATTCTATGGTATTTATATATCAGTTGACGCATACCATACTTATAAACACAAACTAGATTCCAAACATATTCACGTGATACTTTTATTTCAAACTCTTATCTGAACAACACATAAGAAAACACATCTCAAAACATTATTGTGTGTATTCTATAGCACACTATGATATTAAATAACAGTGTATTTTCTACTTCTATATTTTAATTATAGAAGAGTATTATAGAAAACAAGTTACTGATAATGAAAATTTTGAAAAACAATGGATACTACAATTAAAAGTTAATTATTGTGTATTTTTGTATTGTTCATACATGCCATATTTTCACTATAAATTATGAGTTTCTACATATTCTTAGATAATTTACTAAACTATTATAACAACACATAGCCAAATGATATTTTCACGTTAAGAATACAATTAGATTAAGCATTTACATATCAATAATAATTCGTAGGGAATTATTAGGTTGAATACCAAACACACATAAAAAATGGCACTTTAGAGAATAACTCACAATTTGATGATATTAGACACATATTAAAAATAGTTTAGTTAATGAAGAAAACATCAAACTATTAGAAAACATTTAGAAATATATTTTTAAATTTTGTAGAGATTTATCTTCAAAGAAAGTTATTCAAAAAACAAATTAAAAAAGGAAATAAATCTACAACATAGGAGCATAATAAGCATGCTCATAATATCTTTCAATTTTCATGGCTGCATTTATTCCCTTTTAACTAAAAATGGAAATACCAGATATGCCCCACTCAATTACTTGGATGAAAAAACAACAAAATTATTATATACTATGGCTAAGATTGAAATTAGCTAGATGCTTCAGCCTCTAAGAAAATTCTCCTATGAGGGACAGCAGCTTAACTATTTGTTACGCCGTACTTGTTTATTAATGCTTCATCATCTTCCTACCATCATCAAATTTGAATCACTCATTCACTAATCACTTTGATATACCATTTCAATAAAATGGGTTCATCAGATGAAGAAGTGAACAACTTGCAAGTGATACTGAAACAATATGTTACAAGTGGTTCACCAAAAGAATCTGACATGCAAATGCAGTCTTCAAGGATCAGGCTCAAGGTTCCAGATGAGTTAAATGGTGCAGTTCTAGTCAAGAATATGTACTTGTCATGTGACCCTTACATGGGTCATCGTATGCGCAACTTGGAAGATCATTACATCCATGGCTTCACTCCTGGCTCTGTATGTATACAATTATTTATAAGTCCAAAAAAACATCATATTAAAATAAATTAATATTAAGTAGAGTAGCTTCATATAGTACTGGATACTTTACTTATTTTCCAATATGGTACACTCAAACTATTAGACTCATTAGAATTCAATCTCAATCACTTTTGACATTCATACCCTTCGTTTAGTGAAAAAATGGATCAAATTCTACAGGATCGAACTTATGGGACTTAAGAAATGATATATAAATCTTGTACTTATTTACTATTGTTACTCATTTTGTTAGTATTCTCTCTATCTCGATTTAACTGGAAAGTTTTTTTTTAAAAGATTGTTAATACATTTTTTAAATAATAATTCATTCGTCTAACTTTGCGTTTCGATATTAAAGAAACCATATTAGATGCTCCATACCAAGTAATTAAATGTCAAATTTTAAGCAATAATGTTTTTTTTAAAGAATAATGTGAATTAAAGTTGAGATTTTTAAGTGGTAAGTTAAACTCTCAACTAAATTGAGATGTAGGCAGTATTTGTTAGTTACAACTTACAACATATGATTTATGAGAAAGATTTATGTAAAATCCATTCCTAGTATTAGTAATTCATGGTATGTATATTTGTGTTTGATGAAATGAAAATGTGTAGGTGTAAATTGTGTAGTGAACTAAGTGAAAGTGTTATTTCTGAATATTTTCTGGTTTTAATCAACACAAAAGATCAATTTGGAGATAATTCAAAAAAGAGAATATGGAATCTTATGTGGAACATCTATTGCTGTAGAATCTCACATCACATGTCTTTATGTACAGCCAATTGAAGGATTTGGAGTGGCCAAGGTGTTGGATTCAACTCATCCGAACTTCAACAAGGATGATCTTGTATGGGGAATAACAGGATGGGAAGAATACACTCTAATTAGCGGCACTGCCACTCTCTTTAAGATTCAGGATACAGATGTTCCGCTTTCTTACTATACTGGGATCCTCGGTCAGTTGTCTTCGAACTGCTTTTATACGAAAGAACTATTATTTGTTGTTTATGGTTTCTGATGGACAAAGGAAAAGGGTTGCCTCTGTTTGACATTTGCTTATTCATGTGGTGACTCTGTCTGCATTCAGCTTAAATATGTTGGTATCTCAAAGAACGAACGTAATGTTGGATGTACATGTACCAATAGAATGACATTTAGGGAATGTTTGTTAATTATGATACTGTCTGACATTTGCTTATTCATCTGGTGACTCTGTCTGCATTCAGCTTAAATATGTTGGTATCTCAAAGAACGAACGTAATGTTGGATGTACATGTACAAATAGAATGTCATTTAGGGAAAGTTTGTTAATTATGATACTGTTAGTGATGTTTCTATAGGTGAAGGGATTGAGTCTGGTTATGGTAATGTGATACCCTATCCACGAAATGATAATGCATTTTCGGTAAAATTCAGTAACGTATTTATCTATTCAATAGTCTTGAGATATACTTTATGGTAGTATCTGTTTAGACAGAATTGGCAGTGTTAGTTCACAATTATTAAGTCATTTGCTTATCATATCGTTATAAATGTCATGTCCTGGGTAAAATTGTAACATATATACAGGTATGCCTGGAATGACTGCTTTTGCTGGGTTTTATGAGATTTGCTCCCCGAAGAAAGGTGATCATGTCTATGTCTCAGCAGCATCTGGAGCCGTTGGTCAGGCTGTTGGCCAATTTGCAAAATTGTTGGGCTGCTATGTTGTTGGAAGTGCTGGAAGCAAAACGAAGGTCCGGTTCCTATGAATTATCAATTTATAGCATATAGACGAAATATTTCAATCGCTGTCTCTCTCCTTTACTTGTTGAGTGATCTGAAATGAGCTCTTATGATTATGATCCATCAACGAGCCTAATGATTCTTGTTGAGTGAACTGAAATTACCAGTCACATTACTGGGACTCTGGCAAGTAATTTGCTTCCATGTCTTCCTGGCTTCTGATTATCTTTATCATCATGGTCAATCTTGAGTATAGAATCATTATGCCAACCAAAGCCAGCATAATTATTACGGAGTATGTTATCCTTCATCAATTACCAAATTTCCATGTCTGAATGATGTTACACATGCCGATAACAATTTCACTGATAATTTTAATTTTGACATTGATAAAGGATGTTGATTAATACCGAGTTTCTATTAATAGTTTCATAGTTTAATTTGCTAGCTAATCGTTTGTTTGGATGAAGTTTCTATATCTTCGTTGAATGCTTGTAGGTCGATCTGTTGAAGAACACATTTGGGTTTGACGAAGCGTTTAATTACAAGGAAGAAAACGACTTGGTTGGAGCTTTGAAAAGGTTAGGTTCTTGAAGCTAAGATATTTATAGGGAGTAGAGATCTCACCAATGATAACCTGATCTTTCATTAGAGATTGTTCTTATGGAACGTCACAAATGATCTTTAAAAAGATCATAACAGTCTGTCTCTCAATTATGATTAATGACATGATTGCACTTGATAGATCTCGTTTTGTCATTTCTGTTAGAGGTGTTTGGTCTATATTATATCCCCTTCATTTCATGGAAAAGAAGTTCAAATTGAAGTCTTGCTATCAATTAATAGGTTCTTTCCCAATGGCATAGACATTTACTTTGAAAATGTTGGCGGAAAGATGCTCGACGCAGTGCTATTAAACATGAGACAACATGGGCGCATTGCTGTATGTGGGATGATTTCACAACATAATCCAGAGCAGCGTGATGATATACAAAACTTGTTATGCCTCATCAAAAAATGTATCCGCATGGAAGGGTTTCTGTTTTCTAATTACGTTCACCTTTACCCCAAGTTCATGGAGACTGTTCTTCCGCTCATAAAAGAAGGGAAGATAGTCTGTGTTGAAGATGTAGTTGAGGGCCTCGAGCATGCACCAGGTGCCCTTATTGGGCTCTATTCTGGCCAGAACGTTGGGAAGCAAGTGGTGGTTGTTTCGCATGAATAAGTGATGCCTTGTGCCGAGCAAGAAAAACACAATGTATGTATCTAATCGCATAATATGGTCTGATTTGATATGATACACGTCCTAGTTTTTACCATCACTGGACACATTTCGAAGCGATGACTGCAGAGCTTCACCAGTAGCTTTGCTGCTCACTATGGCTTCTTTATTTTGTGGCTTCTATTGAGTGGTCTCAATCTTCCAAAAGAATATGCCCACATCACAATCAAGAAATTAAGTTCATTGATATGATCCTATAAATGCTAGTTAAATCATAAAGATCTTCACACCAAGATAAACATTTCGTTTTGTTACAAGTATGGGTTATCTTGATGAAATTCTCTTCTCTGAACGGCTCTCTTCATGGTTTTTGTTCATGAAGTAATGATGTTCCGTCTGCAAATTGTATTTGAGCATGTACAGTTTTTCAATATCGCAGAGTTAGTTTGTCTGTTGTCGTCTTATAGCTCAAATAATGGGAATGGCTATGGTGCTGAATAATGAAGTCATTTTTCTGCAGGTCATCGAGACCATCTTTCTGAGAGGTCATCGAGACCGGAGTGGCCATCGAGACCCCGGGTCTCGATGGGGGTCTCGATAGGCGGGCTGTATAGAACTGTGTCGAGACCCGAGGGGGCTCGATGGCAAGTCGAAAGCAAGTTTTTAGGCGGTTTGAAGGCTTGGGTCAGAAAGGCATGAGCTAACTGGCAGGGATTTTGTTAAGCTATAAATATAGGATGATTTCATGAGTTTTAATTATATAAAAACACAATGTAGACATATAATAAATCGTAGTAAAAATATTAGAGGCACACAATAAATGGCAGAAGAAGCTTAAATAGTTTATCTTTTTGTTGGTAAAGGCTTTGTTGTTGAGATTTTCGGTGATAAGAAAATACTCGATTGATAAACTGGCCCCAGTGGTAAAAGGCTGTAGCAATCTTACGATTATAGTGGATTACCAGTAAGAGGGCGTATCTTTTCGCGTTGAGGGAGCGCGTATAATCTTTTTATCTCTTTATTTTCGCGTTTAAATTAGCACATGGATTTTTATTGATTCTTTGAAGCTTGGAGAGAGATTTAGGAGTCTTAAATCACAACATGCTCGGAGCTGGGATGAATGCATCTTGATCTACTCATGCATTGTTCAAGACTGAATCGAAGGAAGCTCCTATTACTGGTTTAGTGCAATCAAAAGAGTTGATGGAAGTTGTAACCTTGATTTTTTTTGTTCTTCCTTGATGGAAGTTTGAATTTGCTAAACACTGCTTCAATTCCTGCAAATGATGATTCTTGCATTCGCCTCAGTGGGTTTTGAACTTATTTCTCATTGTATTAAGACAAGGAACATTAATGGGATCATAGAAATGAGATGCATTTTTATCTATCCATATGATGTTCTTTTCTTTGTTATATAACGTTGTGAAAATTACAATAAAATAATGTCACAAAAGAAAATTTCAAAAATAAATTCATTGACATCGAGTTTATATTGTCAAGGTTTCATATAAAAAATCGAGAACATCAATTACTTAGAATTATTAGTTGCATACACCAATCAATGTGACCCCAACTTATCATTGTTATAACTTGAAAAGAAAATAAATCGAAAGAAAAGTAAAGAAGAAAATATACATTTAATGTTGCAAATGTATGGAGAACGACAAATATGTAGCAAGAGGATGGACCATTTGTTGATAGCAAAATTCTGATCATTGGAAGAGAATCACAGAGCAAAGAAGTGGGGATAACAAATACTGTACATAGGTGAATGACAACCGAGCATAATAGTTTAACTTCACGTAACCATTTATGGTTATTGAGATATTTAGTGTTGTGTTTATCAAATTCTTATGCTTCAAAATGGATAGAATTATACTGTAATTTATTTTCTTCTTCTTTTTATTCAACTCAAATGGTACCAAACTTCCTCTCACAAGAACATCATCTCCAAAAATGATTAATTAAATTATTAATGATGGTTCCGACTGTTCAGTCTCTGAGAAATTTGTGAAGACTCTTTTCACTAGGCTTTTGATGATTATCAACCCAAGTTCTGTAAGTAATTGTATTATTACAATTATCATTAATGGTTACAATTATCAGAAAAACTTAAAACATATTCGAAGAGGAAGCTATCTAGAAGAACAAAATTTATCATGTGGCTTTTGATAATTTACATTTGTTTTGTTTTTAGAATCCTTACCAGCTTCTAATGAGTATTTTTTTGATTTTTTCCCAAGTCTAAGGCAAATAATTACTAGTCACTAATAATTTCATATATTGATCATTGTAACACAATTGATATTTCGAATTCTTGAACATTTTAACATGCTGTAATTGACACTTGGATAATAGTAGTCCGAATCTTTAAAGTTTAATTGGTATTCTGATTGGTGACAGCGTAAATAAGAATAAAATATATATATCTGATTTTAAAAAATTAAAAGCCAATCGATTAAAATATAGCAGTAATTTGTATAGTTATGTAATAGAAGTGAGTTAAGTATGCAGATGATTCGGGACAATAGAGGAGTGAAAAGAAAGTAACGTATACCCTTCAAAAATGAGAAATCATTATTTTAAACAAAATACTCCGTAATTGTAGTGAATTTAATTTGTAGTGTCGTTCAGTTGAGATTAGGAAAGTGTAAATGTCGTGTGGCTAGCGGCCTTTGAGATTTTATGCTGGATTTAAGAGGGAGGTAAAAATGTGAAGGATGTCTGCGCCAGCGGTGATGGGCCGAGGCTGCTTTAAATCCAACCCCGTACGAGAATACCGACTTGTGTAAGCTGGTGTGGCGTAAGAAGAAGTAGGATGTCGGCGTTTTACTTGATCTATTTCGTTCTCGGATTAAAGGTATGTGTCTGGGGCGTTGAGTGGAAGTGGGTGAATAGATGAGTAAAAGTGATTAGGACAGGAGAGGTACAGGTGGGGTTGAGGATGAGAAAGCGCACGTGGGGAAGGATAAGGCTGCGACGACCCATCATAACTATGTCTAGTTACGTGGCCGACACCAGAATATTAGATTTCCGATTCACCTCCTGTTTTAACTTGACACTCTCTGTCCCACATTTCTTGGACTCCAACTGTTCCATCCCCCCACTCAATCGAATTATGAATAATGTTTTGGAAGGATTCTAGGGATTAAATGCCTTAATATCTTTAGTATTTATAAAAGATAGATTCGAGAGGTGCCTACCACGCATAGATTAGAGTGCCTACCACGCAGCGTGGTATGGAAGCTGAATCTCCTCTTGTAGCTTATTTTATATCTTGCTTATTTGTGTAACGTCTTTCGATTTGAGTATATAGTCAAATGTGTATGATTTGAGTATATATATCTGACTTTAAACTCGTTTATTTATAAAACTAAGTATTTTCGAGTATATCTATCTTCGAATGTTTATGATTCGAGTATCATGTACTCTAAGATGTGTGTTATGTTGGAATTGGGCATTTGAGGCGATTTTGACTCTAATTGTTCACAATTTAGTCTAAGCAGGATATATCTGCTTAGTCTTGTGGGTTTTTAGGTTTGTTAGCTATAAATATAGGATGATTTCGTGAGTTTTTATTTCAGCTGTGAATCATGGGAATAGAAAATTAAATCATAGAATAATTGGAGTGCTTTAAATATTTAAATTGAAGAACATAGTTTTTGTTCTTGAAGAACTTAGAGAGTTTTATCTTTGTTGCTTGATAGAGAACTTTTTGTGGTTGAGATTTTTAGGTGTATAAGAAAATACTCAACATAGATTATAGGCCCAGTGGTAGGGCTTGTAACGATCTTACGGTTTATTAATTGGATGCCGGCCAAGCAAGACGTACCTTTGGCGTTGAGGGAGCACGTATAATTTTGTGTCTGTTTGTTTCACTTAAATTTAAATCGTTTTTATTGATTGCTTAAAACTCGAGGAAGGGATTTAGAGTGCTTAAATCAACAATTGTTATCGAGCTTGGTATAGAGCAGTTGCGAGTTTAGAGATCAATGGTGGAAGCCGAAGGAATTGTGACACGTAGAAGTCAGGTGGAATCGATTTTGATGGAGAAAGATGTATGGAGGATTATCATCACGGAAGAAGGTGAACAAGCCCATTTAGGGAAGAAGCTTTGAGAAGATGGATGAGAGGATGAATGGATGGAATTGGGCCAGTGAGTCTTGGGTGTGATCAGGAACCTTGTTTGTCGAGAAGCGTTGTTGCTAACGTTGCTAAGGGAGACAAGCCACCTGAGGGTTTGATGAAGGCTTTTATGCGTCTGTATGAAACATACGCAAATAATAAGAGTGCTTCTCATTTGAAAAAAGCTGTTTACTTAAGATGTCGAGAGAAATGCAATAGCGAGACACGCCCAATGATTTCAATAGCATTATTAATCATTTGCCGACGGTAGATGTTAATGTTGATGATGAGATCTGAGGCACGATTTTGTTAGGCCGTTACACAGTTAGGAGCAGTAGAGGCGGCGATTGAAATATTGTAAGAGTCTTAACAAAGTTGAGCTTAAGGTGGTTGTAGGCGTATCGCATGCAGTCACGTAAGCTTCGATTATAAGTGAAGGGTGCTAAGGGTTAACGTTAAGTGTAGGAAGAGGGAAGAGCGGAGACGGAGGTTTTGGAAATAGTGAGAGATCGCCAGGTAGAGGTAAATGGTCGATCTTGTGTCTTTGGGGTTGTGGCGAGATGGGTCACGTGAAGAGGCCGCTATGAGAAGCTAACGGTGATACTCGTGTTGTGACGATTATTCGATGCTTTGGTTTTATGCAGCCAGATACTTAGTTGATTCTGGATAGTAGATTAAGAACTTGCTTCATACTACGCATAGCGAGGAGATGTAATGAGTGAATTATGTTTTAAGGAATTATGAAGGCATTCATCTCTTGCTAATGGTGAGCAGTTGGATGTAGTAGGTACTTCAGGAGATGTGAATCGAAGTTTAATAGAGCGGTTCTTTGCAGGCGAGCAAAGGTGAGGTATGTTAGAAATTAGGGAAGAGTTTAATTTCGGTGAGTGGGTTGGATGGTGATGGTTATCGAACTACTTACTTTTTCGAAGATGGTAAGCGGAAGGTTGTTCGGGGAGGCGATAGTAATAACAAAGGCGAAGTCGAGGTCTACATGCTTGGTAGCGGTTCTCGAGAAGAGGTTGAAGAGGATGCGAGATTAAGAGAGAAGCGGTGAGATTCGACATGGGGGTTTCTACGAAGATAGAAAGGATTGTCGTTGGTGAGAGTGCATTGCGGATGTGTTGAGAGGTTCTCGGGAGATTGGGAGGCTGTGCGAATGAAGATACATTGAAGGAATTCGAGAAAGATACCCAAGCCCGGCCAGGAATGTAATACTTCGTTTGGTGATGAGTTAATTTGAAGGGAACTACGGGGAAGGATCTGACCGGTTACGTGTTGCATGAATCATCTGAGTTCGCGTGTTTCAAAGTCGCGGTGAAGGTATTCCTGACCTCTGATTCTTTGCTAAGCTGTTGAAAGGTGTTACGTTGACGTCGGTCAAATGAGATTAGGCCAAAGGGAAGTCGTCGGCGTGGAATGGGAAGGTAGAAGAGAGAAATTCGTTGATGACGATGTCAATGGAGGTTTTCAGGTTCTGGGTTGAATCATGTGAAGGAATCGAAGGCAAATCACGGGCTTGTGGTGATTGTCTGAATGAGGGGAGAAAGAGATCGGCCTGAGGTAGAGGTAAGGGCCCCGATACAGATTATAACTACGGTAGTCGAGTTGGTGTTCGTTCGAGGATGTTACGGGATTGGAAAGAGATCTGAAGTTGGGATCAACTTCGGTGGGAGTTCGTGGATGATGAACTCGGGAGGCTGCTGCGGAATGGTGCTTGAAGACGGTGATCCGAAATTTGTCTTCAAGTGGGAGATTGTTGGAATTGGATATCTCTTGGTCTTGGTAGGTTTTATTTTTTAGGCGGGTTTGAAGGCTTGGGCAGAAGAGCGTAGATGCTTCTTGGGTTTTTGGTAATATGGATGATTTAAATGAGTTTTTATTTATCACACAAATACATATAATAGAGAAAATTCATCCTAGGGAGCCAAATAGTAGGTCTTTAATATTATTGAAGAAACGTAGTTTGTTCTTGAAGAAGCTTAGAGAGTTTATCTTTTTGTTAGCGATAGAACTTTGTGGTTGAGATTTTTGATTGTATAAGAAAATACTCAACATAGATTACTCATTAGTGGTAGGGCTTATGGCGATCTTACGGTTTATTAGTGGATTAACGGCGACAACGGGGCGTGCAGCTCACGTTGAGGCATGTGCCAAAAATTTTGTGTCTGTTTATTTCAGCGGCTTAAATTTACGTCGTTTTATTGATTCTTTGAAGCTCGGAAGGGATTTAGAGTCTTAAATCCTAACATGTTGAAGTATAGTTAGTGCCAAGAATTGTGTGCTTGTGTGGGAACGTCGTACACGAAATTTATTCTCCTCGCGCGTAGGAGGAACAACAATTGACTCTTTTTTTTTGCTTTTTTTGGAAACTTCGATAAATTAATAATCGATTATTTAATAAAGCTATTTGATCGTGTTTTTTGTTCCTTTTTTCATTTTTTACGCAATTATACGACTCTTATAGAAAGCTGATAAATAAATATTCGATTATTTAATAAACTACAAGATAATATGTTTTGCTTCGATCGCGACTCGGGGTAGGGTGCTTGGTTTTTTTTTATGCCGACTCGGGGATAAAAAGCTTCGGTGGCCCCAATAAACTCTTTAAGATAATATTTTTTGGTCATGCCCGACTCGTGGATAGTAGCTAAATATGTCTTTTTTTTAAATTTAATTTTGTTAGATTCTGGGCTTCGGGGATAAGTCTTTAAATTAATATTGTGTGGCTTTATTTATTTTATTTATTTCAATTATCAACTAGAGTAGAAAACGATAGAAGTGTCTCTTTCGATTATTTAATAAGGTATACAATATAATATTTTTGGCGGTCAGCTTGAGGATGGTCACAGAATTAATAATTCGTTCTTTTTCGATTGTTTTTTTTTTTTAGAGAATTATCAGCTATAGTAGGCAACTCGATTATTTAATAAACTCTTTAGAATAATATTTTCGAGAGGTTTTCATTTTTTCGAGTTATGAGCCCCATAGTAGAAAGCTCGATAAATTGATACTCGGGGTTTAGGTTTGTTTTTCTTTTTCTTTTCTTAAAAAACTCGATGAGTATCTTCGATTATTTAATAAACTCTACAAATATTTTTGCTAATTTGACTAGGGAATAGGGTGCTAATTAATAGTCGTGATTTTTTCTTTCATTTTTTAGATTCTTTTTTGCAATTGCTCCATTCTAGTAGAAACTCGACAAATTAATACTCGATTCTTTAATAGCTCTTTAAAGAGTCCGACTCAGGACTCGATAAATTAATGCTAGATTATGTAATAAGCTAAAACCCAAGATAATATTTTTTTATACTGTATCGGAGCTCAAGGATAGTGTGTTAAATTAATAATTCGTGCTTTTTTTCGTAACTTTTTCATTTTTTATTTTATTTTATTTTTACAATTATCAACTATAGTAGAAGTTTTGAAATTTGATCTCACGTTAATTAGTTAAAACCCGTACTTAAAGTCTGCTGCATATTTTGTCCGTCGATTCAGGCGGCTAGTATATACGGTTGTTATGACAACCATTTTTAATGAGGGATAAAGTAAGGTTTATGTCTAATAATGAGAAATTTGTAAATTTATCATTCATAAGTATTTAAGTACTCAATAATGAAAAAATTGCTCATTATCTCAATACTTGAAATTTAGATTCCCAAAGAAGGCAATAAAAAATTTCATTTCTCAAACAACAAATATCAAAGTTTAAATTTGGTACTCCCTCCAATTTATTTTAATTGTCATTTAAATTTTTTAAAATTGATCTTTGACCATCAATTACTAATTATTAATTATTCGAAAAAATATAAAATTTATATAATTGGATTCGTCTTTTAAAATACTTTCATAAAATTAATTTTTTAAATATTTTAATAATATAATTAAAAGAGTAATGGAAGATTAAAAGATTTATCTCGATATGTAAAAAATTAATTAAAATGAATTAGAGGGAGTAGTATATATAATTGTGGCCAGGGATCGAGGCTAAATTGCATAATTAACATTGTTGTCTGATCTTAGATTTATACAATTGATATCAGGGGACCACTAGCTACTTCAATTTCAAAATGATATTCCAATATACATCAGTCAGGAGTTTTTGGAATTTTTAATTAATAAAATTCATTTGTATGGATTTATTAATTGAATTTAATTTCAATCGTCACGGATTATGCGTGTTGATTAGAGTTCTTCCGAGGCTTTCAAATTAAATTAGTCGGGAGAAAATAATAGGGTTTAAAGGGATTCAAGGACACGATATTAATTTTAGATTAAAATTAGGATTTTATATTAAATAAACAATTTTAAGCAGAATAGGAGTTTTGAAAGATATAGGCTTTAAATTAATGAAATAAGGAAATGTGAGTCGATAAATAAATTTAGCCATTGACCTAAAAGTCAATAATATTCGCCTACTCCATATTCTTGGAGAATAAGTCATACCAAAAATATCACGACGATTACATATTATATGCCGAAATCTGACGGTCGAGATCGTGATCGCGCAGGCAAATGCGTCGAGAATCGGCTGAAAGCATAATACTGTATTTTCGAAAATAATCATAAGTTGAAGTGGGAGAAAATACAGGCAAAGCTACAAAAAGCTACGAAGAAGGCCCAAGCGGGGAAGGCGCGAGCGTCTAGAACGAAGATTTAAAGGAAGAAGCTGACAGGAATGGCAAAGAGCACGAATAGGCGCCTAAAGCGGTGATTAGGAAGGCGGACAATGTCCCCAGGTCTCCAGCAAATAAAGTCTTCCCTCTGACGATTGAGGAAGCAATGACTAGCACAAAGCCTCGTACATGTGTCGAATCCGGGGAGGATCAGGCTGCTTGAAGCCACTACCTCCTACGCTGAGGGTCAACCCGCTTCAAAGAAGGCGGATGGTGGTCTACAATAAATAAGAGCCTTCCCAGTAATTTTGTAGGAAACACTTATTTGTTGAAGCCCCACTACAGCTACATCGAATCGAGAGGATCATTGTTGAAGCCACCTCTACTTAAGAAGAGCGGACAATGCGGAATCTCCGACAAGAAGTGGGTTAATCGTCGACTAGGCTACTTGAGGAAACACGTTCTTTGAGAAGTCCTTGCAACTACATAGTCAGGGAGAGGATCGAGGTTTGAAGCCTCTCACATATAAAATAGGCACACTGGAACATACTAGGAGAAAATCACGGACCATCCTGGTGATGAAGTTATTTCTTTCGACCCAGTCAAATCGAAAAGAAAGGTAATGTGGCCCGGTAAAACCTCTTCACATCCGGCGTAGAAAGGCGCGAAGCTTTATTCTTTGAAGGAACTACGCTCTACGAGTATAAAGGTTAGATCAAGTCACGTCGGCGAAATCCGTATCCGAAGAAAATTGACGTCGAATTCATTAAATATCAGAGTAAAGAGGGTAGATGAAATTGTGAAGCCTATCCCAAGTCAAAACGTCAATATAAGAGGGTAAGAGCATCCAAAGGCGTTTTATTATTTGGAGGCAACATAAATAATAAATTTTTTCTTAAGCTATAGAATTACATCCAATATAAGACTAATATAGTTTCAACCTGCAATCTTATCGAGTCTTAAATACCGAGTATTTTTATATGGTTAGACCATACTTTAAGTTATCACTCCATTTCTTTTTCCGGTGCTACATATGGGAAGAGAGCTATGTTTATGAGATTGAATAGGGTATAAGAGAATTTTCCATTGAATGGTCCACATATATGAAAAAAAAATTATAGGGGAAAAATCAAAGAGAAAAGAATCAAATGATTATAATAAATTAAATGGATCTACTGTTTGGCAAAGTTGCTTTCTTTATCATCTGATCTCTGTTTCTGTTTGGACTACTCCATTATTGATCAAGGGACCACCGAATTTTTTAACAATCTAACTAACGAAAGTAACCTGAAAATTAGAACAAAATTAGTTACACACAATTTTTATTAATAAGCTTCTTGTTTGTTGAATTATTACATACATCAACTCGTATAATACTAATCATCATTGTCTGATGTAAGGTTGATTGTTGATAAAGGCAAATCAACTCTCCTATTTCACATCAATCATAGTTGAATCTTGCATAATCCAAGTACTAAGACGAAAATAAAGGTTATGTAGCGGTTTGACTATAATCTACTCCGTATTCTTTAAATCCAATATCTCATCATTGCAAAATTTAAATGATTAGTTGGCCACATCAAATCTTGATTTTTAGCACAAAATCCGCCTTTAAGGTTCTCACTAACTAATCTGTGCCTTATTAAAAGAAAAATCTGTGCCTTGTGGGTCTTCATTTATATTTAATCATAAGAAAGATCTTTCACAAATATGAAAGTGACTTTTTTTTTGCATTATAGTAAAATGTCGTGAATTACTTGAAAGTATTTATAGTTGAATATTTAAGGCGAGATAATAAATAAGTGATTAATTATTTAAAGCCAATTTATAAATAATACTTTTGATTTATATTATAACTCCTTTTTGTTCATGGATTATATGATCAATTTCTTTTAACAATTTAATTTTAATAATAGATTTAAAAGTTTTTTTGTTCTGTCGCAGTTTGCCGTTTTCAAGATTTAATAAAAGAGATAAACTATGCCAATTTTATTTATTGTTAGAAAATATCACTTTTCACTTTTAATAAAAAAATGCATTATTGGATTACTCTTATTGATTTTATTTTGATAATATTCATTTTAACATATTTTAATTGATGATTGACTCAATAATATATATTTGCACAAAACTAAATAATATTAAGATATTTTTATGAAATTATACCAATTTATTGCATAAAATGGCAAAGAGATTCAGCGCGTTAGATATCGCCCCGAGATAAACTGAAATCTCTCCAAATAGAATATATTGAAAATACATTGGAACTAAAGAATGACATATTGTTTGGGGTTGAAGAGCATTTTTTTTTTGGGGTGTGAAAATGCGTCGAGAGGGCATCGAGACCACGAGGTCTCGATGGGGTCCCCATCTTTTAGACTCTTGTTTGGACACAATTCGAGAGCCTGCTTGAGAGCTTTTTCGGGAGGCTCGTGAGGACCCCCACACACAATGCCGATGGGGTCTCGATGGGCCGCTTGATATCGGCCACGAGAATGCGAGGGTTTGGACTATTTATTACCTCTTTTTTAATTTCGAAGGATTTAAGAAATTTAGAAGTTTCACATAAATAGATGTCTTTAACATAGGTTTGATATCGCAAAATAAACATCAAAAAAGCAATGACTTCAGAGAATATTGTTGAATAAATAAATGATAATATTGCTTGTGGGCTTTAATTGAGGATCTTAAGTTATAAGAAGAGTATTACTTTTCGATTAGGTATTAGCTTGATAGGTAATTGCCAACAATCTTCGGTTTGATTTATAGTGGATTTAAATGACGGCAGGGACGTACCTTTCGTTGAGGGGAACACATGTATAAATAAAATTGTATTTATTTTTCCATGATTTATACAATAGATTATCATTATAGCTTAGGTTTGGTGGTAGATTAGTATAATCACATCAATTTGAGTACATCAAAGCTTAGGTTCTTGATTGAAATCGAGATTCAATGTCGAAGAAGCGAAGGATATCGAGAAAATACTCCACGTAACAAGGCATCATGGCTGACTTGATAGTTTGATAAAACTGATTATCTCTTGTTTGGTGAATTTAGGTGAGTTACAGCATTGATATTGTGGCATCTTTGCCGATAGTTGGGAGCCGATGAGGCTGCGATTGAAAGTAACTACATGGAGAAGCTTAATGATAAGTTGGGGCTTAGGTGAATGAGGAACATTTGTTTGTAGAAGGATTCGTAAAGCGTGGGGAATAGGGTTACGCATTAAATATGAAAAGAGGTAGGAACTGGGACAGAGGAAATAGCAAGGATAAATGGAGGTCAAAATCAAGAGGAAGGAGTAAGTCGAGACTTGGAGGGCGTGCCTACGGAGTCTTTGAGAGGCTGCATGCTTGAAGAGGTCACGTAAAGAAGCATTGCAAAACTACGGAGGAGTCGGGACAACGACATAAATGGCGTCAATGTTATTGATACGACTACCTTGAATCACGCTCTTCTTTGTCGAGTTGATTGTTCTAATTCTTTGGATTTTGGATTACGGTGCATCGTTTCATACTACTACTCCGTCGGGATATTATAATGATGAATTATATAGCCGGAGATTATGGGGCCAGTTAAATGCTAGCGATAGTGAACCAGCTGATGATTAATGGGTATGGGAGATGTTAACTTGGAAAATTTTGTAAACAGGTTCTACAAGAGTGTTGACAAAAGTAGAGACATGTACCAAAGCATGAAAAGCTTGATCTCTGTTAGTCGAGTTGGATGGAGAAAGCTGTCGAACAGCGTTCGATTGTGGAAGCGCCTGCCCGTGGAGAAATGGCTATAGCTCGGGGTCGAAAGATGGGGAGTACGTTGTACCCCTAGCTGGAGGTTCTCAGTAAATAATTGGCTGGCTGGAATTTACGAGAAGACAAAGTTGTGGCCTGATTGATTGGGTCACATGAGTGAAAGGTATGAAATTGCTTGTCTCGAATGATTCGATACTGATTTGAGTACATTTGATAAATCGTATACGTGAGAGTTATTGTGTGGGAAAGCAAAGAGGTGGGTTTGTTAAAGCGGAATTGACCTAAGTCACGATGAGCTAGAGTTAGTTGTAGCGGATGTGGGGACTGTGCCAGGTTGAGTTACGTGGAGGTTCACTATGTAACCTTCGTTGATGATGCAACTAGGAAGGTTTAGCAGGTTTATTTAAACAGAAGCCTTAATCTGAAGTTTATGGAATCTTCGAGGCGGAAAACATGGTTGAGAAGGAGAATTTGAAAGTGAAGTGTTTGAGATCGGATAATGGGGTGAATATACAAATAGTGATTTCAAACAATCTTGTCTTTGAGAATTTAATCGAGAATCACGAGAGAAGACTATTCGGGAACACACCCAGCAAAGCCTTGGAGTAAGAGAGAGAATGAATAGAGCGCTAAATGAGGCGTGCTCGGAGTATGAGGTTACATTCGGGATTACCTCAGGACGTGCAGGTGATCTGTCCAATCACTAGAGCGCTTTGCTTGATTGTCAGAGAGGGGGACCCTCGGAGTCCTCAGAGTTTAAAATTCTGAGAAGAAGTTTGGAGTTGAAGAGGTAAACTTATCTTTTAAAGTGATAGGTTGTGTAGCGTATGTTCAAATATAGATGCAAAATGCTAGAAGTAAGGCGATGCAAAATCGGTATTTGTTATTTTATTGGTTATGGCGATCTTTGAGATGGGATATCGGTTCTATGAAACGAGCCGGGAAGAGAGAGAGATCATCGTAGTAAAGATGTGATCTTTGTAGAGGTATTATATAAAGATAGACGAGAAGGTGTTGGAGAAAGAAGTGGGAGAAAGATCACCGAGCTGATTCCGAGGGAAAAGCAGACTGGGGTTCTTCAAATGGCATAATCTAGATGCATTGCCACACTCCCGAGAAAATAATCCACGAAGATCCTTTTTCTTTGATATGCCACCTTTGGAGGAGGATTGTGGCTGATGAAGAAGGCGGATGGCAGAAGAAGCTGCTTGGCTATCTGAGAGGCGGCAGAGGTCGAGGAAGATCGAGAAAATGGCTTGGACCAACTCAAAGGTATTCCCATCACGCTGTGTTTCTTATTGTTAGCGACAAAGCGAGCTGTCGGTTATGATGACGTCTGATGTGTTGATCTGATTAAGTGGGAGTTAGCAATGAAAGAGGGAGATGGAGTCGTGATGACAAATATGACATGAGAGTTGGTTAAGCGAATAGCGAGAGGAAAAGAATATTGAGAGCGAGATGGGTCTATCGAATCGAGAAGAAACGAGGATGGTAATGCTTATTTACAAGGCTCGATTGTAGTTGTCAAAGGGGAACTTCGGCCCAGAAGGAAGGCAGTAACTACTGCTTGAAATAATCGCCCGTGGTCGAAGCTAAACAATGGAAGCATTTCTTGGAGTTGGCTCCAGCAAGGGAATGTCACTTTTCATGATGGATGTAAGCGCCTTTTTACATAGTGTCTGGATGAGGGAAATATTCATGAAGCAACCTCGAGGCTTTGAGGTTAAAGGGAAAGAGCATTTGGGGAACACTTGAGCCGGAGAAGAGCTTGTATGGCTTGAAGCAAGCTCCAAGGCAGTGGAACATAACCTTTGATAATTTTATGAAGAAGCTGAAGTTTGTGAGATGTGAGACCGACCACTGCTGTTACATGAGGAGGTTTGAAAAGACTATGTTATTCTACTCCTTTATGTGGATGATATGTTGATAGTGGGAGCTGATTTGCACAAGATAAATATGTTGAAGAAAGAGTTATCGATGCAAATTTTGAAAGACTGGGTGATGCAGAAAGCGGAGGTCGGGGATGAGAATGTCGAGATCGAGAGTTCTACGAGGATTAACACGAGGAAGGAAATACAAGAAGGTGATCAAAAGCGGTTCCATGTTGGATGCAAAACCGGTAAAATCGATAGGCTCAACTCACTCAATTATACGTAGATCAATCACACGGGCGAGGGATGAATTAGTGCGTCTGGATAAGGTACCTTATGCTTAGAGTAGGTAGTCTTATGTATGTAATGGTCAATGCGCCCCTAGACTGACCATTGCACATGTAGTAAGAGTTGTTAGTAAATACATGTCTAACCCAGTAAAAAAAAGAACATTGGAAAATTTAGCCAAAGTGGATTTTTAAGATACGAATGGTAGTCTTTGAAAAGACGTTTCCGAAAATCTAATATGGGGTTGATGGGATATCTAGATGCGACAATGGTGAGGAGGTGATGTTGATAGTAAAAAATTTACTAGTGGATATGTGTTCACGTTTGGAGATGCTTTAACGTTAGGCAAGGAATCCCCAAGTTGCGATCTATAGTAGCATTGTCGGGGTTATTGGAAAATTTGGAATATGTTGCTATGGTGAGAAATTTGTGAAGAGATGATATGGTTCTTGGCTTACGGAAATTTGAATGCGGGCATGGAGTATCGTTACTATGGTAATTGGTGCTAAAATTTATCGTGAAAATCACATGTTTCATGCTAGAACCAAACATATAGAATTTGAAATACCATTTTATACGAGTACGTATTGGATGATGGGTACGAAGCTTGAGAAGATTCCAGGGGAACGAAATCCAGCTGATATGTTAACGAAAGTGGTGAACAAGGAGAAACTGAAGTTGTGCTCAACTTCAGTTAATCTTCAGAATGAATAATCTGAAGGGTGGCTGCTGTAGAATGGTGTTTGAAGACGGTGTTTTGAAAATGTCTTCAAGTGGGAGATTGTTGAGGTTGAAGAGCATTTTTTTTTTTTGGGAATTTGTGAAAATCGCCCGGCATCAGAGGGCACTCGAGACCCGGGGGTCTGTTAGGTCCCGTGCGCGGGCTGAGACTCTTGTTTGGACTTGTTCGAGAGCCCTGCCGAGAGGCTGTTCGGGAGGCTCAAGCTAGGGGCCCCCCTGTCTCGGAAATGGGTTCTGCGATGGGCCAATATCAGCACACTTGAGAGATTTTTCCTATAAATAGATGCAACTTTATAAGATTTGATATGCAAAATAACTTATCAGCAATTACAGAGAATATTGTTAGATAAATCATGAAGATAATATTGTAGAGGCTTTGTAATTGAGAATACTAAGTGATAAAGTATTACTCAATTGAGTGTTCTAACTTGATAGGTAATTATATGTAATCTTAGGTTTGATTTATAGTGGTTCCCATGACAGGGCGTATTGAGGGAACACGTATAAATGGAGTATTAATTTATTTATTTTTTCGCAATTCGCTACAATACCGTTATCATTTATGCACGCTTAGGTTTGGTGATTAGATTAGGCATATATTACATCACATATATCTTTTTAAAAATTATATCATGTGCAATAATTTTTTAATAAAAGTTAAACCTCGATATTATATATGTGATTAATATTAGTTGAGTCCCGTTTAGGAGACTTATAAATTTAATAATAAGCTTGAGATTGCTTATAAAGGGTATGATATGCTTTCATATGTATTCAAATAAGTATAACAACCACATGCAGTCGTATACGAGGAATCATTAAAATCACAGACCTTGGAGTAGCGAAATTCGATGGATGACTCAAATTTAAAAGGCCAGCTGTCGCCCAAATAAACCAATAAAAACAAGACACATCTGGAAAAACGAGATATAAACGTAATCCGTCATGGTATTTTCTAATCACTGAGTAATCAGCAAAAATACAACAATCTTCCAACGTATAATAAAATGCTCTTGACAAGCATTCACGATCGAAAATTGAAATAACAACATTATAGAAATCAGAACTACAATAAAAAAAACAAAGTACGAGGATTCACGGCCATTAAATCATTTCACACTGATACATTTAAGGCGCGATCCCACGCGAGCGATTCAGAACACGGTAAGCACTACACATCAACTTTGGCACAAATAAAGTATCGCCCAGGCAGAATATGGTGTAAGGCTGAGAAGGCTTGTGAATACTTATCTCGAAAGTGGAAATTAACCCACATCCGCACGTAACATAATATAAAGATAGTTAAATTAGATTTGATAGGTATTGCGAGGGAATACTATACAACTCAAGGCTATAATAAAAAGAAAATATCATTATCGTACTTGCGTCATAAAAATATAAATAATACCGACATAGCAGTGTAAAATTCATTGACATTGACTAAATGCAGCGTTCTAGTAAGGAGCATCCAGCATAATCATGCATCTCAAAGAAAGCGGTGACAACGATACCCAAATAAGTCATGACTCTGCAAGCTGACACTAGTACTGCCAGGCCACAACTGCTTAAACTCAATCCAACTCAACATAAATCCGTATTTCAAAATAAAGTAGCTTCTGACCAACCTCGACTGCGGGGAAAAACTTATGTCAATAGAGCATAAGCTAAACAACAGCTTGTAGCAGTGCAGAGACAAATCCTTGGCGCTTGCAGTCTGAGTGTCTGGGATAGTCTGTTCAGCATCTTAAATCACTCAAGCAACTCATTCTATGTCAATTCCCAACTTGACAATAAACACCATAAACTCCCAGAAATGACCAAAATAGCCCACAGTCTTTATCTAATTATTTCGGCCTACTTTCAAGAAATGCTATAAATCCCACTAAAAACACACAGCGACCCAGCGCTCAACCAAGCTAATCATGCGAACAATCCAACACAAAATATATGAATGCGACATGTTCAAAATTATCACCAAATTCAAATAGCGTTCGAGAAGTAAACTAATTTCGCCGTGAGAAAAATATTCACCTTGACTAGGAATATTAAGCTTATGCGCCTAATTAATCCAGTGTCTTTCCCACGCTCCAGCCTAATACCAAAAATACCCAAGAGTACAACTACTACTACTACTATTTTTAACTCCATTTAGAGGCATGGGTTAAGCAACTACTCAACTTAAAGTTTCAATTTAATTTGGGCTTAATTTTTTTTGCCCTAAACTATTTTGTTAGTTTCAAATTTCCCCCCTAATACTATTATGATTGCCAATTGCGTATACTAAAGGGTATGTCGTCGATTCGTATCTTTAACTTTACTCTTAACTAATGAAGTTAAAAACTTTGACAACTAATGATTTAACACCTCGAAATTGCCCCAACTTCCTTTATTTTTTCCCTCTTCTTTGTCAAAAAACGACCTTGATCCACACAAACTTAAAAAGAACTGAAAGAAAAAAATCATCAACAATGGCGCCCACAAATCAAAGAAACAACTTTCCAAAATATAAAAGAAGTTGTTAATGGGAATTTTGGAGGATAGAACTTTTCGTTTCTTTGAATTACTCGGTAAGTAATTTTATCCTAATTTGTACAATTATGAAATTTTTTACGTGTTGTGTTATAACATGCATTTGATCAATTTGGTGCATTTTATCAATTTTGCGTTTATTGGTAAGTACGTAAAATTAATTTTTCTATCTTGTTTTTGCGGGTTTGGAAAAGTTTGTTCACATTAAAAATCCGTAGGAGGTGGTAAGGTGAAGCGGTATATGCGTACTTCGGATTGTATGTTGGTGGGTGAGGTAAGATTTGTTGACAACCCAGTGTGGAGCATGGCAAATGAGGCTTTGTTGTGTAAAATTTACGGGCATTAGGACTAAAAGGATTATATTTTTTTTTATTATTAAGGAAGGAAGGAAACACGATGAGTTAACAGAGGGAGGAATTTAGTTCATCTTAAGGCCCGACTTAGATATAGCAAAAATGGTTGAATGAGTTAAAGGTTGTTACCCAGAAATAGAAATTTATGTAACCCCTTTCAGTCGTCTTTGTTAAAGAGAACTTATATTAATTGGAGAGAAATGTATGATCTTTGTTAGAAAGTTGTGGCCTAAAGAAGCTATGCTAAGCAAAATTAGTGATGAGCAGGGCTAATTTAATTAGTGATGTAGAAGTATATGATGGCATGAAATTTAAGTACACTAAACAGAGTGGCATGGTGGTGATGAACATGGAAATAGGAGAGGAAGTAGTGTGTGTGGTGGTCAGTACTGACTATCTTGGATGATGAAGTTTGAAGATTATGAGTTTCCAAGCAATGATGGAGATGATGAGGAAGTATGTTACATGAGTGAAGGGGAGGCCTATGATGATCTCGGTCCAGTGTTGAATGACATTGGACCTATTCCTGAAGAACCATTTGAGACCTCTGATCAACTAAATGAGTTAAAGTAGAGAAAAGAAAGAAGGCGATGGGAAGGAAAGTCTGAGTACAATAAAGAAAAAAGTACACGGTGTAGAATTCAATAGGGTATTACTTTGATAAACCCCATTAACAATGCCGTGTATGGTGTTAGGAAGTGTAGCTGGAATTTGGGGGATCTAATAGGCATAATACTTGCTTGAAAAAATTAAGCCTCACGAGAGTCGTAAATGATAAGAGTGAAGACTCAGGTGTTAAGTCTTGTGACCGAGGGCTGCAACTTTAGTGTATTTTGTTCGAGGATTGGAAAGTCAAACAACTTGTCTATCAAGACAATGGTTGAAGAGCATATGTGTGGGGAGTCCATAAAAAATAAGAATGTTTCGGCAAAATGGCTAGCTAAAACATATGTGAATAAGATAAGGAGAGAGCCCAGAAAAACACTCAAAAGCTTCATTGGTGATGTATTTGATGATTACCATATAGAGATAACTAAAAGCATGGCTTGGAGGGCTATCAAAGCAGCTGGATATTTGTTATTTGGGAATGAGAAACAACAGTTTGTCCGTTTGTGGAGTTACGCAAATGAAATCATGAAGACAATGCCAACATCAACGGTCTGTACAAAACTGTCTGAGCAAAAATTCGAGAGAATTTACATTTGTCCAGGACCATTGAAAGATGGTTTTTCGGCGAGGGGTGCAGGAGATTTCATCGTCGGCGATTTGTTTTTGAAGGTCGTTCAAGGGGCAGATATTAGCGGCTGTAGGTGTTGATGCAGACAATGGCATATATCCCATTGCTTGGGCAGTAGTTGAGGTGGAGAATACAGACTCTTGGACTTGGTTCATACAACTATTGAGGGAGAGTTTGCAAATGGATGAAGAACCTGAGTCTTGGATACTAATGACAGATCAACAAAAGGTATGCCTGTACTTTGCCCCAGAATTTTGCTTGTACTTTGTCCACAGCTTTGCTGAACTTTGTCCACTTGTACTTTCTAAACACCTGCTAATGTCATGTAAATCTTTGATAACAGGGACTAGAAAATGCAATCAGAATAGACACCACATGCGAGACACGGGCGTGTGTGAAACACCTACATGCTAATTGGAGCAAAAAGTTCAAAGGGAATGCATTTAGGGGTGATGTAGGGTGTCTTTGGGGTACGCGGTATCACATCATGAATCTGAAATGGAAAAAGTGAGCCGGTTTTCTAATTGTTATGCTTATGGCGTTAGAAGATTGATATTAGAAAAAATTAGGCCGAGGTGTGCATTCCGTTTGCCGAGTGTGCCTGACTTGTTAATAGTGGGAGGCATTCAACATTTTTCTATGTCGATGCTAAAGAGCGGAAGCCCTATTATATGATATTTGAACACCGTTTATCCACGCAATGATAACTCGGTCGAGGAAGAAAGGAAAAAGATGAAGTGTAAAGGGAGTTGGTTTGTCAGGGTGAATGAATTGTTGGTGCTTAGAGGAAAGCGACAAAATGAATTTATAGCTTGATTCTCAAGTGAGGTATGAAGTGAGTTAGGCATTGTTTGTTGTTGACATTGGCGAGAGAGGACTGTTCTTGTGAATTGTGGCGATTGGGAGATACACATTGTTCACGTGGTTTGTGTGTTCCGCTCATTAAACAAGGATCTAAGAAATATGTGCATCGGGCCTACCATAGGGGCCCGCTTCTTGGAAGTATCTGATCGTACTTTGGAACCTCTAAATGGTCGACGATGTGGACCAAAGCCATATCGACATTCTTCCACCGAGATCGGTAGCTGCAGGAAACCCAGCGTCTGAAGACTAGATCAAGCGAAGCTGAAAAGAAAGAAAAAATAAACTCTTGAGAAGGCAAAGAAAGCAAGAGTTGAAGGAATTTTCAGGAAACCGACATGGGGCTATTAATAAATTCTGAAATTTGCTTTCCTTTCTGGCAGACATAATGCCGGGGCTTTGTCCTAGGAGGCCGATGGTAGAAGCGTCTTCCCAGCTTTGCCTTCAACCCAACTTTGTAAAACGCCGTCACAACTGTGCCAACAACACGAAACTTTGTTTATTTATTTCAGAAAAGATCCTGCCAGAAAAAGTAGATCTAGATTATATCTTAGTTGGTTGTTTCTTTGCTTTAATCCTTTTGACCCACTTTGCTATTTTGTCCTTTAATGAGCCCGCTAATATTAGACTACTTTTTGTGGTTTGTGGGGCTTTTGATGACTATATAAATGTTAATTAGTAGTAAGTTGGTATCCCACTAATTGGATGGAATATTATATTAATTTTCTTATGGTTCTTTTGTTGGAATCTTATCTTATCTTATGTATTGTTTCATTTTTGTTTCTTTGTTTTTAATCTGAGTAATCAATGGCGTGTTTGTCGATAATAAACTTAACAATATATGACTGAGCTTTGCATCATATATAGAAAAAAGTAAGAAAGTATGGGGGGGACCAACCCTGAGGATACAAACAACTGATAAAACTTCCACAGTGCATTCTGCCCCGAGTGCAATCACCGGAACAATAGCAGAAGAAATCTAAATCTCTGAACTCGGTGTTCATTAACACATGATTACATTACCAAGTACAATGCGTCCCGCTAACAACATCCAAAGCTAAAGGCACTGTGAAAATAGAAAACACACGACAGCGAAATAAGATTGACACTTTTTTTTCGCTTTCTTCAATTTCTCAGTCAAAATAGACCTAACTAGCGGAGAAATTGGGTCATCAAGCCACTCCCAAAATCCACATCCGCTGACTGGAATTAGGGTTTTGCATACGAAATCTTCTTCCGGGGTTTTCTCGGAGAAACTAACTTGACTCCATAGAAAATGCACTTGGCGCGGTATGCTTACATGGGATTAAGAACAGGGGCCCACGTTAAATGTCAAGAGGGTACCCAATTAAAGGATTTGGGAGAGACTATCAAAAGAGATGAAGATTTGTCGTTTTATATTGTAGAATTTTTGCTTTGAGAGTTAACTAAGGCTAGTGAAAAGACATAGATGCCGAGTTAATCTTAGATTTGGTTTAATGATGTATTAAATGAAATGAAATAGGTTTTTGCATCATGATTTTGGGGGGCAATTTGAAAGTAGTATAGAGGTTGCGTGCATAATAGTATTAGCGGACATTTAGTAACCGAGGATAGTTTAGTGAAATTAGAGCTTTAATCTTTAACACATTTTAGGTTCCCGCTATCTAACTTTCAACAATTTAAGTTACCAATTTAATAAAACTTTAGATTGGAAGAAATTCTTCAACATCTTTAAGCGACTAATAAAATAACAAAGGTTTCAACCGCTGACACCATGTCATTTGCCTTTGACACCAACAACGATAGAGTTCTAATCATTGAAATGATTTTCACTATAAGCTAATTTAAAGTTTTTAACAACTTGCTTTTGTTCAAAACTCAAAATACTACTCAATTTACACAGCAGATTTTCAACATGTCTTTGTAA
Source organism: Lithospermum erythrorhizon (assembly GCA_019722365.1). Lineage (NCBI taxonomy): Eukaryota > Viridiplantae > Streptophyta > Magnoliopsida > Boraginales > Boraginaceae > Lithospermum > Lithospermum erythrorhizon. Next base: position 43,447 of record JADFUC010001500.1, read on the forward strand.
CATAAAAATCAAAAGAATTTTACACTCGAAACAATTATATTAAAGGTTCACAATAACATACTTTCAAATTTAAAGGTGATTTAAAATAGTAAACATAAGAAATTCAGGTTCCTGTACAATTAACTATTACTTTAATAGTAGTTTAAGATTCAAAACTCCTTTACCTTTGATAATCTAAAGATAGAACAAGATTAGCAGATTTAATTCCAGCAAATAGCTGCAAAAATGAAAAAAATCAAGGTATGGGGAAGAATGGTTAGAGCCAAGCTTGTAGGAGGAGGTTAGAGTGAGTTTGGAAGTGAAGAAGAGAAAATGGTTATTCGTGGGGAGATATTTATAGGATGATGTTAAGTCCCGTTTAGTATGAGGTTATTTCTCCACCTTTTTGTATTTAAATTTTTATGAAAATAATTTTAAATATATTATTATCCGTGAAGTAAAATCTTCTTTCGTTTAATCGCATGCCATTATATCGTTTATTCAGTATTTTTACTAACTCGGGTCAGCGCTGGCGATATATATAATATAATTTAATCGTCTAGCGTAAAGGGGTTATTTCAAGAGCGTATAACCACTCCTAAAATGGCGTTGCATATGTCGTGTTAGTTAATGAAAAGCGTGAAATGACTTAAATGCGCTGTTTATATATGAGCAGATACGATCAGTATGCTACTTATAGGATGATGAAGCGGTGTGCCAGCTATGTAAGCTTATTAGCTTTAATATATGTAAGGAAGTTCTAAGATGATGCTCTATTCTTGATATGGGCCAGCTTTTAAAATTTTAATTATAAATAACAAGCTTTAATAGAAAAGGTCACAAGAAGTCGTTGAATAGAAAATGAAGGTGCCGATTTGTCATTGAATGTTAAGTATTTAAAGTGGATTATATCTTTTATCGTATACATATTAAATAGTAAATTTTTTAGACCATATTTGATATAGAGTGAAAATGACATAGTATTATTATTATGTGATATCACGCAATTTAGTTTCTTAATTCTTGTCAAATACTCCTCCATTTTTTAGTTGTCGTTTTGGCCATTTGCACATAGATTAAGAAAAATAAAAAGTTGTCAAAAATGCGTTGAAAATGTAGAATAATGATCAATAATTGAAGCAATATCATTGCTTGGTTGTTAATTTAAAGATAAAAGTAGTCGAAAAATATATTGTAGAAAATGTAAAATACTTATTTATTATCTTCCCAACACGACAAGCCCAAAAAAATAATAAATTTAACTTTCTTCAAAAGCGATCGCTCAAAAAGATGGAGGGAGTATTAAATAGTGAAGATTGAATTTTGTTTAATTTAAACTTTCGCTATATTGAATTATTTCTAATTAAATGGGCTGCATACATAGTTTATTGATAAAGATATTTTTATTTAAACATAAAACTAACATGTTATATATATTATAATGATAAAATTACAGGAAATAAAATATCCAAAATCTATTCGTTTTCACAAAAAAAAAAAAATTAAATGTTTGTCATGCTTGGTTAAATGCTCCAAATTGACAAGCTTTTACGCTTTCATCGATAAACATAATATTGATTTGAATAAAATTTAATGTCAATATTGAAAATATTATTATTTGATAATTTTTACCAAATATTATACAATAGAAATAAAATATTTGAATTTAATCTGTGAAAAATCGAATTCGCCAATAATCATTAGGGATGGAGGAGTATTAGATCACGTATCTTGACACTTTTTTATTTCAATTGTTGTAATGTAATACAAAATATCACATAATAATTTCGATATATATTCTTTAATAGTAATTTTTTGGATTAGAAAAATTATTTTTCAATTTATAATTGAATATTATCATACAAAAATTTTTAGTATGAGTAGACTAATTCATTACATTAAAATGGAATGTACTTATTGTTATGATAAAATTAAAAAAAATCAAATGTAGTATTATCCATCGAACAACATACGTTGGTAAATATGTTGAGTATTTTTTATATAATTGGACGAGATGTTGATAGTGAACATAAGTTAATTAGCATCACGTGTAAGAAAGCGTTATATAAATTTTTAGAAAATTTAAGACTTATTAATTATTGAATTGTTATAAGTCTTTTTAAAATTTTAGAAAACGTATTTTTAATGATAGAAATATTATAATGAAAAGGGGTAATATAGTAATAAATAGAAAGAATGAAAGAAAAGCAGCTATTTGGCTTTTTTATAAGTAGAGAGTTGCGCCCATACTTTAATTTGATAATTTAGTGCATATCCAAAATCTTTGTGTGTGTGTGATATATCTCTGTACTTTATAAAACCATACGCTATGACATTCTGATGTTATAAAATGCTTGAGAAAAATTAAGATAAGTTATATAATACGCTAAAAGAATTTATAAACGTAAATATTATATAGCAATATAAATATTCAGCACCAAATTTAACTACAATTATAAATATCGAGAAAATATTTTAAAATTAATATTATGTAACCCAAAATGCTTGAAATAAACTTTAATAGAAATTTAGACTTTGAAATAAAATATTTTTTATAATTAGTATTATTTGAATATATATATATATATATATATATATATAGTAATAATATATATATAAGTTAAATTTGAGCAGATTAATGTCTGATTAATAATTATCTACTTGTGAGAAATTTTAAATTAAAGTAATATATTGAGAATTACATACGAGTATAAGGCATGTCTCAAAATAACAAAGTTTAATCTCTTTCAATCGCAAATTGATATTGTAAAGTAACAAATTCTAATGCTACCGACAAATTATAATCTACACAACTCAACAATATTTATATCAAAATAATAATAGCGATATTATCTTACAAAAAAAAATCACATAATCTAGACAATAACATAAATATTTAACGTTTTCGTTGGAAAGCAATGGTACGAAATTACGAATGGATTCGTTTACATAATTTAAAATAGAAAACTTTTTGAATGTTTTCGCAAAACGTTATAGAAAATTTGGTCCATGCTCCTATACATAGAAAATATTTCCAGCAAAATACATTGTACTCCATTGCTCTGTTCGCAATTGCTTCAAGTTGGTGCAAAAACTTAGAAGGCAAGAACTAAGGTATGAATTTTCTGCCTTCAATTCCTATACTAGACCTAATTTTCCATTTCTTGATTATGATATGTTATTACTTAGTATTGTTGTCTTTTAAGAATTCTATTCTAAGGTGTTTCTTGGACTATTTTAATATAATTACACTTATAATTGTTGTTATTTGTGGGTTTCTCAGAATTCTTTTATAATTTGTTTCTTGGACTGTATTCATGTAATTACACTTATGATTGTTGTTGTTCATGTGGGTTTGTTAGAATTCTATTGTAATTTGTTACTTGGACTGTTTTTCACGTAATAACACTTATAATTTTGTTGTTTATGTGGGTTTCTTAAAAATCCAATAAAAATTTGTTTGTTGGACTGTTTTTCATGTAATTACACTTATAATTGTTGTTGTTTATGTGGGTTTCTTAGAATTCTATTATAATTTGTTTCTTGGTTTGTTTCATGTAATTATGCTTATAATTGTTGTTGTTTATGTGGGTTACTTTAAAATTGAACTAATGTATTAATTTTTCTCTATAATCTTCAATTAATATCTTAGAAATAATTGTCCCTTTCTTGATTATAATATGTTCAACAAAATTTTAAAAGTCAACTTTCGAAATTCAAATCGAAAAATTTTATGTGATAGAGGTAGTATTTGATTAGTAGATTCAATGGAATTTTCAATTTGGATTCTTTTTTCGAGGTTCTGCAACTGCACTAGGCATTGTGTCTAACAACTAATACAGTTTTATTTGAGTAATTTATTATGTTAATTAGACAAAAAAAATATTCTAATGTGACGAGTGTTGAATTAGTTTAGAGGTAACTAGTTCTTGTAGAATTTCAATTTTCGGGTTCAATGTTATGATTGAATATGCAATTATTCTTTGTTGAATATGTGTAGTTCTTTGTCGATATTATTAATTAGAATATGTGCAGATGGCTCCCAATCCATTGCTGCAGAGGACTGTGTTTAGTTTACTCGTAGCTGAAAAGTATAACAAATTGAGAAATATCTTCCTAATGTTTGACGTCAAAATTGAGTGATTCGGGAAAAGTTGTTGTCATTAATGACTTGAAGTTTGTTTTGGGTCTAGTGGCAATCTTGGTATTGGTAGGAGGCTAGTTAAGTTTAATAGGGATCTGAAGGTGGAAAATGCCCGTATCGAACATTTGGAAATTGAAAACATAGATTTTGAATTTGAGAAAAAAGATTTGGAAGGTGATGGAAAAGATTTGAAAGCTAAATTTGTTACCTTGAAAAAGTTACTTAGCATAACCCAAGGGCAAAAACAAATTGTAGAACTGGAGGTTGATATTGGAACTAACTCGGACTTGTTGGAGGAAATAAACTTGGGTTAGCTAGCCCTTGATTTGTTTGATGATGAAGGTACTATTTAAAAAGGCACAACCTATGGGTACAAAAGAAATCAAGATTGGCTGAGATTTGTTTGATGATGAAGTCACTACTGTAAAAGGCTCAACCTAAGGGTACAAAAGAAATCAAGATTGGCCTGCTGAGATTGATCAAGTGCGAAAGTCATTTCGGGTTGCTACAAATGAGCAATAGACTCAAGTTTACAATTTTACTGAAATTGGGACAAACTCTAAACCTGTTGGAGGAATTAAATCTAATGCGAAAATCACTCCTGCTGCGAATATTTCTCGATAATTTGGAACCATTTGGAACCATATTGCAAGTCAAGAACATTATAAGGGAATATTGTGATAATTACCTCTTTTCTCACCTTAATTCTTTTCAGAATTCAAGACTCAAATTATCTTCAACTAGCCAAGATAAACAGGAAAAACAAAAGAAAAATATTGGCACTACTTGCGATGATATATAAAAACTTTGATTCTTCTTTCAATTCAAGCTACTTAATGTGTACAAATGATGGTCATTATTGAGGCCAACTAGAACAAAATTGAGCTGCCATCATATATAACAAAGCCTCCGCCATTACTATTTACAATTTACAAGAATGAAAAAGTGGAAAACAAAATAATCGATATTAAATTATTTCCAAGCTAACTAAGCTACGACCAAACTTACTATTAGCTCATATCTCAATCATGATAGCAAAGGAGCATCACAACACATCTTCTTATTATGTACAGCCTTGCCCTTTGTTGCCTTAGGACTCCTCCAAGTCCTTTGCTTGCAATCCTTCTTTTAGAGCTCCCCATGTTTGAGCTATTCATCTTCATCTTGAATATATAAACTAGTAAAAAATTATTTGAAGATAATTTGATTTTTCTTGAGAGAAGTTTTGAACTTGTGAATTGTTTGCATTGAAGTAAAGGCAATGGCAAGGAGGGTTCTTATAGGGGTGGTTTCAATTGTGGTCCTTTCTTGCATTGGTCTAGTAAAAGAGGCAACTATGGGACATGGAAGTGTGTAATGCCTCCTAGCTCACCATACAATACAATTTGGGTCCCACACCACTTGGGATTCCATTAATCCCCTTCTACTGCAAGAGAAAATTGACCAGAGATTTAAATAAGTCCTCATATGAAGTTATTAAAAGATAAGCACTCCTACCATATGCAATTATTTAATTTATATCTATTTTTGCCCATGTATATTGATGAGATATTACATGTGATATGTTCTTTCCTGATTAAGTAAAACCATAAGCTGCCCCTTGTCTGGCATGAGAAAAAACAGCAAGGAATATGTATAAATCTCAAATGTTTTTCATTACATATTACCTCAAGGAATTCAATTTCATGGAATAAAAAGAAATGGGATGACCCATTTTGAAATTTAAAGTAATATAAACAATATATGTGTTCGTCTATAGTAAACAAAGATTGTGTAAAACAAATACAGTATAGTGTTTTCATATTATATTTTGCTGTAGTTATTATTGCAAGTTATGTCCAATATTACACTATTGTCCTAAGATGGGTTTCATATTCAATTATGAAACAAGACCCCAATTTGTATAATCTAACCGACAAGCTAATAAGCTTGGAAAATGACGGAGGCAATTTTTATAGCAAATATTTAAGACGTGACAATTGAAGAATTTTTATTTTGAAAGGGAAATACACAAGCTATTTTTTCAATAATTAAACTTCAATTATATCTCAATACAACTAGAAGTTTTGACTAGTCACTTATGAAAAAAATTAATTCCAACTTAAATCCTTATTCAAATAAAAAGTGTTTAATATTCAAAATTTCGATATATAATATTTAATAGTATAAATCTTTTAATTGAAATTCAATATCATAATAATGAGTTGTTGATTTAACAAAAAAGGTTATTTTCTTAAAAAAATGTTAGTTGAATTTGGTTAGAGTGAGTCCAGCCTCAAGTTAGTTATCAGACTCAACAACTAGGTTATTAGTCATCTCGATATCTTGGAGTGGCTAGACTTTTAATACTATTAATATATATACTAATAAAATAATACTTCTATTATATTGATATTTTAATATATAAAATGAGAAATCGCTATGAATTTTTTTCTTATTTTAATTAATTGCTTCGTATTTTGATATTTAACATTTCTTATGTTTCTATACTATATAAGACTTTAATTTTTGTATCAAATTTAATAACTTTTAATATTTTTCTATTAAAATAAAATACTTATTTAATTTGAAACATCAAGGATTGCTTAATTTTTGTGATTATTTTATCTGAGTCAACTTCATTTTAGTTGCTTAATCAGACGAGTTTAAAGGAGATCTGAAAGGACATTGACTAAGTAAGCTACCTTGGGTCCGGGCTTAGCTCGATTGAGAAAAAAATTAATAAATCGAGCTTTAAATCGATTCAACAAGGACTCGAACTGAAAAAAAAATCCTTTCGGGCTGCTCTTGATCAACTCTATTTTGGAAACCAATGATCCATTGGTTATGTTGATTTTTTTAGTGAAGATTAAATTGTGTAAGCATCACCCGTCCACTAGCATGATGGGGTCGCCTAGTATTACAATAAGGTAGCATTTGTTACCATTCGAGCTACCGTACAACGATCATGGTGATAATTTGGTCTAAATACGTAAATTTTAATTTTCTCCACTCCGTTATATATATATATTTTTAATTATTTTGTTGGATCCACATACACATTGAGATGCCTTCTTCAGTGAATGGTATTCACTCTTCATTATCCTATTAGTCATATTATTTTTGAAAGGATATTATTGATTAAAATTATGATTTCATCGTATCATTGTTCTTTCGGTCACAGTGGCTTCGGCGCGAGCGCTTTATCAAAGAGGTACCGAGGTTCGCGTAAATATATTATCATCTTTCTTTTCGGTTCGCCTTGTGAGGCTTTATCACATCTTTCACCATTAATGTTTGATATAGTATGTAATTTGTAATTTTTATCGTTAGAGAAAAAAAAATCTTTATCATTATTTGAATAGTTAAAGATAGTTAATTACTGTTTTAGGTAGATACACAAAATATTTTAACTCATGATTATATTGAGTTTAGTCAAATGCCAAGCTTAAAGCAGCTCATGAGGAGTCACCGTCAAGGAGTCGAGCATATTTCAGTACTACAGATTTTAACTTATCTAACGGTGATTAAATAATACTTTTTTCATATGTTTAACAATTGGGTGATGCATGAATTAAATGTCGCAATTAGAAAATTTAAAAAAAGGGAACAAAGAAAAGAAAAAATAAGTTAGATAGCACAAAAAAGAAGCATTTATCTAATGAAGCTCGCTAAATAGCGTATTGCGAAAAGTGTTCGTAAATAAAATCATTTTTTTTCTTTTCATTCAAGTTTATGATTTTTATTGATTGAAAGAAGAAAACAGATAGGTTGGGGAATAGCCATTTACATTTCACCTATCCAAAACTGTCAGGTCTATCCCCCAATTTAAACACAAAGTAAAATTTACTTTCTTGTTTTTAACCCTATACCAAGTAATAGCTTTAGCAGAAACTAGTTTATAAATATAAAACAAGATCTGCTCTCCATTCCTTTATTTTTTTTAATATCCACATGCTGCTTTCTTGCCAGATACAATAAATAGTGCTACACAATACAATCCTTCCAAGCATACTTCTAAAGCTATAACATAATAAAATTATTGTAAATAATTAATTATTAAATAGCGCTTGTTAAGGCGCTATTATTTCAAAAAGATGTTAAATAATAAAACTTGTGTAAAATAATTAGTATTAGATAGTGCTTATTAAGAGCGCTATTGAAAAAAGTGTTACAAAATAAAATTATTGTAAATAATTAATTATTAGATAGTGCTTTCAAGAGCACTATTGCAAAAAGTGTTACGTAAGAAAATCATTGTAAATAATTACGTTTATTAGATAGGACTTTCCGAGCACTAGTCTGAAAGTGCTCACGAAGAAAATTATTGTAAATAATAATCAATTTGTTAGATAAGCGCTTAAAAGCGCTAAATAAAGGTAACTTTCAAATAGCATTTATTCACTTATAAGTGCTATTGAAGTGAGCTATCGAAAATAAATCCGCCTAATTGATATCTCTAAGAATCTAGCACAAAAACATTGGAGTAATAATAATATGACAATGACAATAATAATAATAATAATAATAATAATAATAATAATAATAATAATATTAATAATATTAATAATAATAATAATAATAATAATAATAATAATAATAAAATAATGCGTGACTTTAACTTTATCGAAATAAAAATGTGTAATTTTAGAGGGGATAAGTGATATGTGCAAAAAGAATGGAATGATAAGTATGTAAATTTGAACTGCTCGATTATTTGATTTGGTTAAGAGGAAAAAATTAAGTTAAGAATTTGAACTTAAATATCTTAAGGATTTTGATATGATATTATTTTATTCCGTACTTAAAATAATTAGTTAATAGACAAACTTTATAAAAAAAAATTAAATGAATTAAGTTTAAGTTCTTAAAATATTTAACAAATATCCCTAAGTCATAATAATCTTAAATACTAATAAAACATACTAATAATCTCTAAATACTAAACTACTCCTAAATAATAATAACAATTAGACCACAACCCCCACCCCACTAAGTAACTAATAGGCCTTTTTTTTTTTATAGAAGTAACTTTCATTACTAGGGGTGTGCAGATGATTCGATTCGGTTTGAGAATAAGCTAGAATCGAGGAACTGTTCATCAGGTTCTTTCAAAAGGTAGAACCTAAAGCCGGTTCGATTCAGATCTATCGGTTCGGTTCGGTTTGCATTAAGTTCGGTTTTGAGATAATTTTTTGGCTTATTGTCGTGAACTCAAAATTAAGTCCTAAAACTAGATCTAATCCATGTAATTTCAATGAACTCATTTTAATATTAATTATATAATCCACATATACATTTAATATACAATACCACTCTTTATATATATATATATATATATATATTCAATATATTATTAATTTAAAATATATATATATATATATGTTATTCCGATATACGATAATGAACAAAGTTCAATCTAAATTTCCACTTCTTAAAATGTACACATGCAATACTACGAATCTTTGAAAAGGATAATAAATGAAAATTGAGAGAAATCAACCTAAATTTAGATATCGGTTCGGTTGAGTTCAATTCGGTTATTTGAATCACCAGAGCACAAATTAGTTGATTATCTCGGCGCCCGAACCCTAAATCAATCAGTTCGTCGGTTCCAAAAATTTCGGTTATTTTCGATTCGGTTTTGGGCGGTTCGGTTTCGAATTTTGTGCACACCCCTAAGACCACCTCCAATGGCAAGTATTTGGAGGGGTATTTTGCTGCAATGGAAAATATTTGATAAGACAATCTTTTTGCCCTATTTTACCAGAATTATTCAATAATTCTAGGAATTATTTAATAAAAAGCTTGTCAATCTAGCTACTGGCGTTAGATTACATTTATTGAATCGCGTTCATACATGAGAGCTAATGGGATTCATGCACAGACAAGCCCATGTAGTGGGGCGACGTGTCAATCAATGAGTGGCTATTTTTTATATTTTTTATTTATCCATCTATTTAATTGGCATTTTTGACATATTATTTTATCGAATTTTTTTTTGCATCAATATTTTTTATTTTTCAAGATCTATAAATACATATTAGGTTTCTTTGATTTGGACATAAAAAAAATCCAATTTTCTCTCTTTCTTATTAAAAAAGATAATGAAATAATATGTTAATGATATGGAGGGAAGAGAAAATGATGTGACTAAGAGATAAAGTAGAATATTGTTTGAAATACCTCATATTATAGAATGTAAAATATTTATGGAAATATTTGATGATATGGAAGAGAATAAGATGATGTGGCGTAATATTTAGGAGATGAATTATCTCCTATTGGAGATGGTCTAACTAATACTCCTACTCCTGTTTAAGCTAAGGCTAAAACAATAACCTACTACTCCCTCCTTACAGTAAACAAAAACCCACCCCAAATAATTAACCTATAAAAAGTCAAAAACCCACCCATATAATCCCCCCTCCCCAACTGACTCCCTCGCCAGCCCCGACTCCCTCACTCCCCGCTGATGACTCCCCGGCGACTCAGCGCTATAATAAGTGTAAGTTTTTCTTTATTAATTTTAGTTTTGATTCTCAATTTATTACTCATTTTAAATGCAATAAAGATTGTACTTGACATCAACTTCTCGTAATTTGAATTTTAACTAGTAGATATTTTTGTTTGTGTTTTTATAATATTTTAAGAAATATATCAATAAAAAATAAAAATTAAGAATTCTTTCCATTGATATATTTTCATCAAATATTTCATAAAATAAATAAAATATCTGGGTCGTAGTTCAACTGCTTGAAAAATGAAAAGTCAAAAGTGGATGAAGCTCTTTATTGGGATGGAGATATTAGCTATTCTTTGATTATAATTTTCATTCTCAATTTTGTTGTATATTTGCTTCTTACTGATTTTTATTTTAGTAAAGTAAACAATTATTGTATTTTCAAAAATTAAAGAGAGGTTCATGGTGTAGAATAATTTTAAATGTGAAGATTTTATGGAAGAGAGAAAAGAGAGACAAAACTATTAATTATTTAATTGTTTCACAAGAACTATTAAGCGGTATATAGTAAATATAAAGTACAATGGTATCACTTCTCTCGAAGATTGTATTTGGCTGGATCTGCCAAATGAGATCTATGGTGTTATATTTATAGATGAGTTTACAACAAACTCTTTAGAAAGAGATAAACATTACAAAACATAATTCAAAAGTAGAGATTATCTAATATTTATCTTTAAGCTAACAAATAAAACATACAATGCATTATGCTACAAAGCGAGGAATAATATTTGACTATTATTTACAACATTTGAATGATAGAGTTTGGCGCCGTATGAGTAGTCTAACATCCCCTCTGACTCGGCTGGTTGTCTAAGGTTGAGATTGAATAACAAGGCTTCAAACCGTGCAGTAGATAATGACTTGGTTAACAAATCTGCCAGCTGAGAGTGTGTAGAAATATGTTTAACACATAAATCTCCCAACGCAACCTTTTCACGAACTAAGTGATAATCAATATGGATATGATTTGATCGAGAATGAAGAGCGAGTTATATGAGGAGACATAGCACTTATATTGTCAAAATAGGCCACGGAGGTACGTAGGAAAAGAATCTGAAGTTAGCTAGGAAGTTGTTGAACCCGTATAGTTTAGCTACGGCGAGCTGAGCCTATATTGACTCGGAGTTGAGACACAGCCACAATTTCTTTGCTTCTTGGAGGTCCAAGAGATGATATTAGAACCCAAATAAATGCAAAAACCTGTGGTAGAACGTCTAGTTGAATGACAACTGCTTGTCGAGGTCGTATATACCGTTACTTGAAAAGGAAGAGACCTTATGAAGCATTAAACCAAGAGTAATTGTGCACGATAGATATCTCTGCAATTTGGTGCATGAATTGAGAGAGCTAAGTTAACTACAAAAAGTGATATACGGGCGTGTGAAGGAGAGGAGTCACTTGCCAAGCTCCTACAAGTTATACATATACTGTAGGATCAGGGAGAAGATGAGATGATGAATCATGTCAATCATGTTTAACACATGAAGGTGTCTTCACTGCCTTCAATTGTAGACAATCATGTTTCTTTAAGAGCTCTGCTATGTACTTGGACTGATCTAAAAATAGACCCTTTAGATGACCTTTGAACCTGAACTCCCAAAAAATAATGCAAGGAACCTTGATCAGACATGCAAAATTCCTTGTTTAGAGTGACCAAAAACTGCTTGAGATGAGTAGGACATGAACCTGTTAAGATTATGTCATTCACATACAATAATAAAAATAGCTTAGCAGTAGGAGTGAACAATTAAAACATGTTGCTATCTTTTTTACTTTGCTGAAATCCTTGTTCAAAGAGAAATGAAGAAAATATCTCAAACCAAGCTCTTGGAGCTTGCTTCAATCCATACAAAGATCTCCTAAGAAGACAAACGTCAGGACAATGCTTTGTTAACTTAAATCCTGCCGAAGGTTGTTTCAGGCAGTTTAGAAATAAAGCCATTGAGAAAGGCGTTTTTAACATTCAGCTGGTGAATAGCCCAATCATATGTAACCGCCAATGTTAAAAACAAATTTCTCCACTGATTTCATGTTGACAACGGGGAGAAAATATTTCAACATAATCAACACCTTCTTGTTGCTGTTTCCATGAGCCACTAGTCTTGCTTTATACTTGCTAATCGAACCATCGAGATTGTACTTAATTCTATAAACATATTTACAACCAATGTTGTGAGTTCGTTTAGGAGGAACTAAATCCCATGTATGATTATCTTGGCGATGCGTCATTACTCTCGCTTTCATGTAGCATGTACCTGGCCGATGATTTAGATGCCTCTGTGTAAGATGTAGGAGTGATGCGTATGAAAGCTCACATATAATTGGATAAAGAGAAGGGAGTATCTTGGGTTTAGAAATCCCTGCTTTACTTCTAGTAACCATAAGATGCGCATTATTAGAAGGAGGAGTAAATAGGATGTGAAGTAAGCCAGAAACTAATTACTTAAGCGGAGAGGGATCGGAACTTGAAGTACTTGAGAGAGGAATTATACCAGGTGGTTCTTGGAGGAATAGGAAGAGTAGGTAACACATGAACATTGTTTGTGGTGAATGGGTGAGGCGGTATAGACACATGACCCGAGAATAGGGTTAGTATCAAGGTTGAACTTCGAGGTAAGGAGGAAGAACTAACGATTTAGTAGAAGAATCTACTACGAAAAAAATATTTGAAGGAATAGAGCATGCATTTGCTTTGTATATTGAATCTGAGAAATACATTCTCTCATGTCTAGAAATAATAACTTTGGAAGAGAGTAAATCTAAACATAAAACCTTTGTGATAGAGGAAATACCTATGAACACACAAAGTGCAGAATCTAGGACGAGCCATCAGTTTTTTTTATTAAGGCTGGGATAAGCGTAATGATCCAAATGCTTTGAGATGAATAATTTGGTGTTTGTTTGTGAAACAAAAATATGGTATGTCCTTTTTTTAAGTGGGAAGCGGAAAGGGAAGCCTATTGATGATGTAGGCGCATCTTAGGCGACTTGACTGATAATGAGATGGAAGTTGTGCTTGAAGCAGACAACGAACCGTATCATTAATGTCAATGTTTTCGTTATGCTAAGCCGTTTTGTTGGGGAGTTCACAGGCAAGAAAAATGATGTATAATGCCATGGGATTGAAGATATGGAATGAGTCGATAAATTCTCCCCCCTTTATACGCTTGAAAGTATTTGATAGAGATTATACACATTTTTATCATTTGATGAAGCGGTGAGGTGATACTAGTTTCACTTTTAGTTCGAAAATACACCCATGAATAACGTGAATAAGCATCAATGAAGACAATATACTATTTAAAACCAGAAGCAGAAGGTGTCGATGATTGCCACAAATCAGAATGAATTCATTGAAATGGTTCACTGATTACAGAATCTGAAATAGAGAATGGAAGCTTTGCTTGTTTGCCAATATGACAAACATTACATAGATTTGGATTTTCTAATGACCTGCAATCTATGACCTTATTCTGAACTAGGAAATTAAACACTGAAGCTCCAGGATGCCCGAGCCTTTGATGCCAAGTGAGAGATGATGAGGAAGACGTTGCAAATGCACTGAATAAAGCCTGACAAGATGATGCTAAAGGATAGAGAGAACCTGTGCTACTGCATTTGAGTAGAAGAGCTTGGGTCTGTTTGTCCTTGACAATGAAAGCATCAGGGGTGAATTAATGACCTTGAGAGTTATCAGACAAAACTTGAACCAAAGTAAATTCTTAGCAAGCTGAGGAATTAAGAGAACATCTTTAAAAATAAAATTAGTAGAAAACCCGGTTTGAGTTTGATGCCGATTTCGTGATTGGTAAAAAACTTCCATTTCCAACCATCACCTTATCATTTCCAAAATATGGTTGTAAATTAGATAAAATAGATGAAGTACCTGCCATATGAGCACTTTGCCCCGGTGGCGGGGATAGAAGGTCCTGAATCGTCATCACCGATCTGCGACAAATAGTGAGGTAATTGAGGACTTTAAAATTCATGATCAAAAACCTCTTTCTACATGTAGTATGATGGCAGATTGAAGATTTATTGCAAATCGACACTTGTCTTTCATTTGAAGAAGAACACTGCAGCATTGGCATTAGTTGGCTTGAAAGCATTGGAAACCTTTGAAGAAGAGCCACTAGAATAGGTTGATTTTGGCTTGTTTTCCAGAAGGGGCTAGCACGAATGGCTTGACTTGTTGGGATGAGATGGATACCTGGCGGAGGGTGCAATGAGTATAAAGGTACCAGGCCACAGGGATCCGCCAACTTGAAAAGTGAGTTCACCACGATCTTAACACCATGGCAACAAAGATACCGAGGAATAGAAGGTGGGATATGGAGATTTTGCACACATACTTGATGACAAAGGGAATAGCGGGGAGGTAAAAGCGAGTAATGTTTGTCTCACAAGATCTTCATCAGAAATATTTTTATAGCAATTGACGTAAAAGGTGGAAGCAGCTGCCAAAAGAATACAATTGAGTCGACATTTCATCATAGTGCGATTTTCCAAGAGAGTACGAAATACGTACAATTGCATTTGGGTAGTATTACTGCATGAGCGAAGTGATTCTCCAAAATGAGTCATGTAGTTTGAAATGATCTCACAATTATAGTTGAGAAATGCTTCAAGAATGTTCTGAGATAGAGTGCTAGAGATCCATCCCAAGACAGTAGCATCCATCTGTGTCCATAATGCGTATTGTTGATGTGTTGGTGCCGGAGGAGCAACGGTACCATCAACAAAACAAATCCTACGATGACTTTTCAAGAAATTTAGGAATAATCTTTTCCAATGCTGGAAGTAACTTCAATTGTTTCCATTAATAGATAGTGATATGATTTTTTGATGTTAGCGGTGGGCCAGTATTGATGCTAGAAGTAATAGCAGAACTTGCCATCTTGAATACTAACAAAGAGAAAAAAATGTTTATGCGGAAGCTTTTGATCGTTCAAGGCTTGATATCATGAAGATTGTATTTGGCTGGATCTACTAAATTTGGTATTTATATTTATAGATGAGGTTACAACAAACTCTTTCAAAGATAAACATTACAAATAGAATTTAAAAATAGAAGCTATCTAATGCTATCTTTAAGCTAACAAACTAAGCCATCTGATATGCTACAAAACAGGAGATAACATTTGACTATTATTTATAACGTTTGAATGAGAGTTTGAGGTATATAAGTGAATCTAACAACATCATGGAGAACTATTATTGAATTAGTCATCATATTTAAGCTATTTTCTTGATGTACTACTGTTTAATTAATGCATTATATTGTTGTTTAATTATACTACCGTGCATTTGTGCTAGCTGTTTTGCAAGATTTGTTTTTGATTGATATTGCAAATACCATTAAGCTATTTTTATTTATTTTATTGTTTATTTGCTTCTCTGTGTTTTGTTTTGAAAGAGTGATATTATTTTATCAAGAGTCAAAAAAACCAGGAGGAGAGTCGAACAGGTTTGGTTGAGTTCAGCTTATGGTTCTTGCCTTCGATATTTTCACTTTTTCAAAATCCAATTTTGTATTTTTCAAAAAAAAATTCTAAAGTTTGTAAAAGAAACGATTAGAAGAATTTTCATATGATTTATTATTTTCTTGTAAGTTCTCATAATATGATTGTAAAGTTGTTAGTAATTTTTTTTGTTTATTTATGACAATTAATTTGAATTTTTTTTAAAGAGAGTATTACTATTACTGATGAATCCGCTGTTTCTTTATTCCATTACTGAAACTTATCAGCAATAATTTAACAAGTAGGAAGATACTTACGGGTTAAAAGGCGACCATTTGTACCTGCGCATTTAAACATAGATTACCTCTGATCTTTCAACTACAAATGAGATCATATATTTAATCAAACGAATATGCATTAGATAGGCGTGAAGTAACACATAATATCTTGGATTATATAAAATTTAAATTGAATGAATGAGGTGGCCAGAACACATTAACTTTGTTAGGATTTAAAATCGCAAATTCATAGTAGTTTTTAAGCGATAAATAACAGCAGCAATTTAAATGTGGAAATAAACAGGGCATGAAAATTTTATACGAGTTCAGTATAGAAAGTCACGTGCATTCTTTAGCTGAGAATCGCTAATAAACGAGAAGATAGATTCTGGCCCTCTCACTTAGTATAATCATGTTGGTATTTTCTTTATCTGTACAGAAATCACCAGCGCAAAAGCTATCGAGAATAAAGATAAAAGCTCTCTTCAAGTTCTTGAGCAAAAAATAATATTTTTGATAATATTAAAAGGCTAATATTGATACAGGGATGAATTTTATTCTATGTATTTGTGTGATGAATAAAACTACGCCAAGAAATATCTTATAGTTATAGAATTTAACAAAAGCATGCTTGAGAATATGCTCTTTTTTTGGGGAACGAGAAGTCTTGGCCAAGCCTAAAAACATACTTTTCGGACTTGAACCGAGGGTCTCGAATAGCCTCATCTGAGTAGATTTCTAGTGCGGACGTGAAACCTCGAAGTGCCGATGGTATCTGTGCCGTTCTAAAATCAGCGAAAAAGGCTTCACATGCAACATAACCAACCCAATGTAAGTGAAAGGGTTCGCCCAATATTGTGCCCAACTGTGTCCATGCACATTACTAAGACTGTCTAAGAGTGTCAGACTGTCAAGTATGAAAAATTTGGGAAAATAGCACATATTTAACCAAGAATTTATTGAAATACACCCTTTCTAATTTCTCAACATAAATAAACGCAACTCCCTTATAAATGATCTAAAATATCACTTATTAAAAATAAAACGCGAATTAAATAACTGTAGCATCCCGCACCGCACTTATGACCGCCTTGCCGCGCCCCGCTGACCACCCGCGCGAAACCGCTTCCCGCGCGATCCTACCCGCGCCGCCCCTCAAAAATCGCTGCGCCCTCTCAAAAATTGCTGCTTCCCTTCCGCTCCATCGCACCCTTACCCCCACCACTTTCATCCAAATTACGGCCCGCTTTACCCTACTGCTAAATGGTGATTTGATGGGGCGGTAGAGGATCGCTTGACTAGAAGGGAAAGAGGTGATAAGTGCGATTACGGGAGGTGAAATTACAGTGAATGAGCTATTAAGAGGAAAGAGACAGGGTAGGGGCGAGGATTAGGGGTGGGGTTGTGTGTGGGGAGTGTTAAAATATGAGATACTAGCTATCGGTGCACAGTCCAGCCTGCGCGAATTCGTTGGTGTGTCATAGAATTTTTTGTATATGCGATTTAATGTAATGTCATTATGAAATATGTAATAGTAAAAAAATGATATTTTTTTATCAAAGCGTCATTAAGAATTAATTAACTTATGTACAAATACTAAATCTAAAATTGTAATACCCGACCGTATTGCAAAAATATTGTATGTGTGTGTGTGTGTGTGTGGTGTGTGATATGTTTTTGATAAGATTTGATTGGTACTACTCATGCTCAGTAAAGATGCTGCATCTTAACTTTTCGGAAGCTACGTCACCTTAAGAACTCCGTTGTTAAGGCGTGCTTGACACAGGGTAGTCTAGGATGGGTGACCAGGAAGTTCACCGGTGAAGGCAAGTAAGAGAAGAGACAGCGTCTTTCGAAAAGGCTGCGTGGTGGTTTGTGGTAGGTCAGTAATCCCCAATAGCGGCGACCGTGCGCTTAGGAACTGAGCGTTACAAAAATATCAATAGTGTACCATTTACATATTGAAAAAAAATCATTAACGATTGTATCAATTATGCTTACCAAAATAATTTGCTAAAGAGAGAGAGATCTAACTAAATATCTAATTATGTCTTCGAATCATGTCGTTTTCTTAAATAGAAATCTAATAAAATGATATCTTAACAACCTAAAAGACATCAGAAGTATTAATATAGCAAACAATTTATTATATTACCGAAGTTTCACGTCATCTCGTACTCGATAAAAAAATAAAATATTAAATTATTTTATAAAATAAAATATTGCTTCACTTATAAAGTAGGCTTCAAATAAAAAATATATAAATAAATTCTTATAATATTGTATAAAATAAAATATTTCTTTCTTGAAATATTATATATTTTATAAAATAAATTACTTCTTTCTTAAAAATACAAAGAAATTTCTCAAATTTAACAAATGGCCAAGATAACCCGGCATCCGCCTAAAAAAGAGATGGATTCGATGCTTTGTTCGAGAAGGATTTGAGCAGTCGGAACTCAGTAATTTTTGTATTGTCGTTACTCGAAAGTAATGGGTAGTTACCCACTTGATAAAGAAAATCAGGCAGGATAACTGTTCTGTTATTTAAATGTCACACGGCTCGTTAAAAGGCTATTTGGATTTATGGTTTGTCCTAAAAGAATTACTCAATCTACAAAGTCAATTATGCTAATTTATAAGGGCAGTAAAATCAAAAGCATTTACTCAATAATCAATATGTACACATATAGAAAGAATGGGTAACCCGTTACATTAAACCCAACCCTCTTATCTCCGTCAAACTATTGAAATGCTTAACCCTGCAATATAAATGACCCGAACCACGATTTCACGATTCATAGTCAACTCTCTCGAAGCCCCCGCCAAACATTGAATCAAACATACTCAAGCTCATATACATATCAACAAATCTTGATTTCTTTTTAAAGCCTCGTAAATGCATAGTAAATACCTCAATTCCCCAATTTTTGTTTTTGTAACATAAATTTTCCCCTAATTACAGTTTTTGTAAGATAAATCTCCACGATCTATTAAAAGATGCCCAATTTTTGTCTAAATACTATTTTATATATTTTATAGTTTGTGAAATTGATAATTATACCTTCCTTGATCCTCCGTTCAAATGTTTCGATCTATTAAGATGCCACTCAACCGTTCCGATTTAAGTTATGAGTGAAAGGATTTATGCATTTATTGTGAATATAATATCAGAATGAACAATTTCTTAAGATAGTAATGTCGATCGAGGCATGCAACTTTAGAGGTAAGATTGGATGAAAAATTAGTTTAACCTTTGGAAAGTTTTGAATTTTATTTAAAAAATAAATCAAAATAATGTCATACCGATTATTTAGAAAGTTATTTAAGAACTTTATGAATTACTGGATATTATTTTTTCACCTAAAATATATTGAAAGAACAATCTTTTGATTTAGTACATTTCTTTATATTATGACTATTTTTCTCGATCTTTGTATGAATAATGTAAGGGCGAATGTTTGTTAATTGCAAATCTGAAGAAATATCAAGCGGGAGGCCTTTACATCTTTTTTGTTTGTCAATTCCTCGACCCGCCGTACGGGCGTATTGATGTTACTTGTTGTTTTGTTTCAACTAATCGGTTGCTCGATTTGATGATGCTTGCTTTTGTTTCGATTTTTGTTGGAGTATGTCGAGTACTGTATTTATATGAAGCATTGGTGATTGAGTTTTTTTGATGTAATGTTTGAATGGTTTAGCCGTAAATGTAATTAGGCAGTTAGCGGGATTGTTTGTTACAAAAGTTTGAGAATGAAATTTTGATAAGAAGAAGTTAGTAAGCTAGAATATAAAACTAGATTAAATTGCGGTTTCTAAACACAATGGGGGGTATAATTGGAAAAAAAGTTGAAACCCCGTCACATGGTTTCAGCGCTCTATCATTTATAACTAGTAATTAGGACCCTTATATTTTATATATAAATATATGTTAAATTAAATAAATTAGGGGTTATGGATTATGAATTAGAGATCGAAGCTTCGGGGGGCAAAAAATTTTGATTAAAAAATATTTAAAAATATTAATTTAAGGTTGCAAATTGATTTTTCATAAGTTATTAAAAGTAAATTTTAGAGGCCACACACGAAATGAAGGAAATAACATTATTTCAAAGAACAACTATTACACAAAGTCTCACAATGATAATCAAACTTGAGACTAAACTAAATATTACAAGCCTTAAATCACAAATAAATGTTTTCTAAATCTGATACTTTGTCTACTTCAAAAGGTTGTATTTGAGATAAATTAATTGAGGTGTGTTAATGAAGAGAAGATTTGTTTGTATGAGAAATTTGAAATTACACAACGAAACAAAGTATTCTCTGAATATTTATAAGTATGAAATAACCATCAAACTCTCATATATATAGCACAAATGACTCATTGTTATATGATGTGACAAGTTTATATTCACTCAAATCATGAAGAAGAAAATGTGTGCGACCGTAAAAGTCCACTTGTAAGTCTATAAGTTGCTATCTTTAAAGGCGTAAAAATCTTATTTCAAATCGAGAACATTTTTAACGTCCAAAAACCGTTCGAAATCATGTCAATCGGCCCTGGAAGAAGCGATTCAAGATGAAAATCTACGATCGACAATCGGCTGATAGTAGCCGTTGGAAATTTCACTTTTATTTTTCTTTCTTTTGAGTTTCATTTCAAAACAATGTTATTTAACTTTTCTGATCCCAAGTTGTGTAATATAATCTTCACAAGAATAACTATTACAAAAGTCTACAACAATGTCAAACTTGAGACTAAACTAAATATTACAAGCGCTTGAATTACAAATAAATAATTTTTCATCTGATAGCACAATACATGCAAAGGTTGTAATATTTGTGGATAAAGGCAAAGGCTAAAGGCGTGTTAATGAAGAGGATTTGTTTTGTCTGAGAACTTTGAGAGTAAAACGAAATGGTAATTTTCTGAATATTTCTACGTATAAAATAACCATTAAAAACTCTCAAATATATAGCACAAGACTAATTGCACGTTGTATATGATGTGGAAGTTTATATTAACTCAAATCATGAAGAATATGTGTTGTCGACCGCAAACATCCACTTCTAAGATCCATAAGTTTTGAAGAAATAGTGCGAGGGTATAGATTTGCGTCAAATATTCTCGCCAGTACTTAAGATTTTTGCATTTTGAATTTTAATAATTCATTTAAAATTGAAGTCAAATAAAAATATATGAATATGTAGTATTTTCAAGCATCTTTACTATTTACTTGATAATTTTGATTAAAATCGAAGTTTTTGGATGTCGATCGAAGATTGTAAAAAGGTTTATTATTAATCTTTATTGGCTGAAAATTAGCGCGATAATATTCGACTAAATTTAATACGTCTGCTGGTATGGAAAATATTTATTTAAGCGCACCGAAACGTTTGCGTCGCTTTCGAATAGGTAGTACAAAGTGATTTTTAGCCACGTGAGCTACGAACAAGCAGGGATAAAATAGAAAAAATTATATATATTACAATTTATGAATCATTTTTTAAAATAAACAAAACTTAATTAAGAACAATTTTTAATAATTAATTCAATAAAGTAAAAATAGCATTATACTCTGACCTCACCCACTTGAGGACAACACTATCTGTAGTGATTTTTTTTAGTGAAATGATTATTTTGTCGTTAATGAAAATTCTACTTCTGAAACTGCGTATATGGGGAAGGAGGAAAAATAATCGTTTCATTTTTATATCCATTATTTGGATCTGTATAAGGCAAGCCCATCCCACCCTCTGGATTAATATCTAAACATATTTGTCAAAGGATTTCAATTCAGATCCTTTCTCTTTTCCACATGCCTTCATCTTCCATAGCAGTAGGAACATCAAATGGCAATACATTCAGTAAAACAAATAATTGAAGAATGTGTTCTTTTGTTTCAAGTTTTGGATGCGTTTCTAGCACCTGGTTCAAAATTATGGATGTTCAAAGATGTTCCTGAAAGGGAAAGGGAAAATAAGCTTATTGATGGTGGCCTTGACACTAGCCTGTTGGTTAATATAACCGAGAAGGAAATGCAGTAGTACAACCCAGAAGGATGTTCAAATGTTTCAAGTATCAGCTACTCCTTCCATCCCACAATCTCTCCATTCATGAAATTGTCTCTTAATGGCTTTTCGACTTTTAGTAGTTGAGCAGTGTGTAGATATTTTTTTATATTTTATAATCTTGATGATAAATATATCGATGAAAAAAAATTTAATTTTAATTTTATTGATATATTTTTTTCTTAAAATATTATAAAAACAAAAAAATAAAAAATATCTGCAGTCCCAGATTAAATTAAGAAAAATAAAAAAGAAATCCAAAGTGAAAGCAATCTTTGTGAATGAAGGAAGTCGCTAACTTTGGCTATTAATTCCCATTCTAGAAGGTAAGGCTGAAAATGATATGATTTTTTTTAATTAATTATGTAAATTAATTATTAAAAATTGATTAAATTAAGTGTTTATTATTTTAAAATGATTCATAAAATACCAATATATATAATTTTTTATTTTCTTGTAGGTTTTATCATTAGAATTAAAATTTAGGTGTTAAAATGATTTTTTTTTCAAAAGTTCGAGGTATCGAAAATGCGTCGTCTATTTAAAAAATTGAAATATTCAGGTGATTATTTAAAATATTTTCTATATTTGAGTGCATAAATGAAATTTAGCCAGTTTAAGGCGGGCAACACTATACGCATTTTTTAATAAAATGATAATTTCAACCTTAATAAAACTTTAATTGTTAATGCTTTGCAAATAGGGGGGCGAAATAGTCATTTCACCCCCCAACTTTATACTGTTGTTTGGGTGTGTATAACTTGGCCAAGGGGCAATGGTGGGGAAGTAATACTTATGAGAAACATCATAAATCATACTCTCATCATGGAGAAATCATACAAAAACAAATTGTTATTTGCTATTTTCCTGTTTTCACTGATAGTGCCTATGCCTTCCTTAGAAATCACAAAAACAAACATCACAACTGATGAAGTTGCTCTGCTAGCTTTAAAAACAAGCATAACTTCAGATCCGTTTCAACTATTGTCAAAAAATTGGTCAAGTGGTACCCCAGTATGCAGTTGGATAGGAATTACATGTGGTGCTAGACATCATAGAGTTGTTGCACTTGATATTTCAAACATGGGTCTTACAGGCCAACTTCCACCCCATATTTCAAACCTCACATTTCTTGCTTCACTAAACATAGCCAACAACAGTTTCCATGGGGACCTTTCAAAAAGCTTTGTTAATCTACGGAGATTAAGGGTTCTTGAGCTCTCAATGAACAACTTCGGTGGAAGAATCCCTTCATCTATAGGAACATTGCCGAAGCTTGAGATGTTATTACTAAGAAACAATAGATTTTCGGAGTTTATACCACCTGCCATTTTCAATATCTCAACACTAGAAGTGATTTCTTTATTATACAATAATATATCAGGCAATCTTCCTAAGGATATGTGTCAAAAGCTTCCAAGGCTTTGGGCTCTTCTTTTGTCAAAGAATCAAATTACTGGAGAGTTACCGTCAAGCCTGTCTAATTGTTCTGCACTCAAAGGAATATCTCTATCTTTTAACAATTTCTATGGATCGATCCCCCAGGAAATTGGTAATTTAAAGTTGCTTCAAGAGTTATATCTTGGCTACAACAGGCTCACAGGTATGTATTATTTACTCGTGCCTTCTCTATGGCCTATGTCATGTAAACTGCTCGAGAAATGCAAAAATGCAATGTGAACTGGTAATTTTTTCTCAAAAATGCTGAATTTTGGTTAAAGTTGATTGCTCCGGATATTATGTTACACTTTTTGAGCAATATTTATCAATTATTCAAGAATCATACCTTATCCAATCATATATCTATTGTTATTTATTACTATATTTAATTCAAAACAATTATGGAGTATCATTTATGTTTTTCAGTATTTGACTATTAATAATTTTTATCATTGAAAAATATAAAATATAATTTTTTGGCTTGAAAAGCAAAAATGACCCAAAAAATTTAATTGTAAGTAGTAGTTGATGACATTAGAAAGATAATTGATTAAGCTAGGATGCTTGAAAGATTAAAAATATACATTAAATAGAAATGTAACACTTAAGTATCAGCATAAAATATAGCACGTTTTTGGCTTGACAGCACCATGGCGTAATTTTACAATGTGTAGTCAGCGAAGCTTATTCACATCTTGTTTTGGTAGGCCTCTATACTATTCTTCTTGTCTGGGCACATGCTGACGATCGTTAGCACATGCGAGAAGCATCCACAGGCCATAATTAATATAAAATATTTAAAATGTGGCCCTATATATTTTTAGTCCTCATCATTAGTGTTAGGGACAAAATAATTAAATTTTAATGTAGGATAATATAGTTATTTAATGTTCTCTTGTGGTTAATATAGGGATAAAATAGTTATTTCACTGTGTCTTTTGGGGGCCATATAATTATTTTATTATCAATTTTAGTGGAAAATTACAGGAGTCCCAAGGGTGCACTTGAGAAAAAGAATAGTATAGGAGGCATCGAAACCAAGATGAATAAGTTCGGAGACACTTATAAGCTCTGTGATGAAGTGTCGGCGGCACTAAATGTAATACTCCCTCCGTCCCCAAAAAGTATGTTAAAGTTTGACTTTTCTGGTTTAAAACCACATTTAAAAGCGTCACGTATCTACAATTATATACACGTAAGCGTTATAAAAGTTGATATTTCAAAATACGTATTGAAGCAGATATAACAAAATTCCACATGTTTATATTATTTAACTGTATTGTGAAATTAAATGATCGAAAATTTATAAAGTTTGATATAAAATATTAAAATGGAACATACTTTTTTGGGATGGAGGAGTAAAAGATTTGGAAGGCCAAGATTGGTTTGTGTTGTAGCCGTTGTTTTGTTAAAAAGTATTGTACTACGTTTTTGTCCAAACTTGCTGAAATAATGAGGAAACTGCTGAAATTTGTTGACTTGTGTTGGAGGCTGCTATAATTAATTAAAAAACAGACAATGAACGTTTAGGATTGAAGCGGACAATCTCGATGGTTGCTGGGGATAAAATGTGTAATAATTAATTAGTGACTCTGCCCCACATATTTTGCCACTTTAGTTTCTGCTACTAGATGTACTACGGAGTATTGTTTATTGCAGAAATAAGGAAGTGCACCACACCTCTCACGTACGGACGGAAAAATCTGGTAATGATTTTATTATTAAAATACATTTTCATTTTTTTATATTTATTATTCTAGCCATTTATATATAGATTAAAAAATGCTTAATTTCGTCTTGCCTTCTCAACTATTGACTTAAGGATTATCTTTTGAATAAGGGACTAAAGCTATTTACATCTTTTCAAATGAAGGATTAAATAATTGGAGCACCGGTCGAGACCACTGACTATCAATTTAATTTTTAAAAGCATGATGCGGTATTTCTTCACGGGCAATTTATAATATTTTAGCCGGACCTAATTTATTTTTACTCATGAGGCTAATGCTTCAACTAAAATACATAGTAAATGATTATATTATCCTTAAAATATAAAATAAAATAATTATATTATAGTAAAATAATTATTTTGTCCATACTACTATTAAAGTATAGGAACAATAAAATTTAAAATAAATGCCTATTTATTAAACATGAATCTACCTCGCCTTGATTGCCCCCACCTCGATTTCAAATTTCGCCTCTGAAGATTTCAATTTCAAATAGTTCGGGGCCTATTTGGCGAAAAGCCCCTAAATAATTCTATCTTTTCAAATTTCCTTCTGAATTTCATTTTAAACAAGGACAAATCCGGTAACACACACAGGTGTTGCTATATACAGTCGTAAAAAATTTCTAAACATAGTCAAAGTTTGAATAATGACTAAATTACCTTTCATATAATTTAATAAACGACAATGACTAATTTATTAATCTGTCCGAGTAATTATCTTCTTCATCTTTAATAATTGTTACCATAATATTTCATTTCTCCATTGGTCACTACCTACCATACAAGTGCAATATTTCACTTCTCAATTGTACATTAATGGATATGGAAGATTTCAAATTTAGAATGTATTAATATTAAAATATATTTAAACTAGTTAATCTAAAAGAATGAAGGGTAATATTGTCATAAAAAAATTGTCAACTATAAGTTGAAATTTTTTACAACTATATGTAGCAACTACGCACAAAAAATTAGATTTTGGGGTGAGTTTTGTAATAGATGCAAATGTGAGTTATTATTATACAGCTTAAGAATATTAATTAATACTCCGTATTGAAAATATAAAATAAATCCCCCCACTGCCTTCTCCCAGCGCTGACCCTGACACATATAAGATACAAATGTGGGTTATTATTATACAACTTAAGAATATTTAATGGGTTTTGTTTTTTGGATTGTTTAATTGATTATCAAGAGAAATCTTATGATTCTAAAGGAAGCTTCTTGTCATTCTAATTATTTAATGGATTTTTTTTATTGGATTGTTTAATTAAAATAACAATGATGAAAAACTTGATTTTTTTTGCCATTGTTGGCTGTGAAGAAAGAAGAAGCAGGGATGCTTATGTAAGTGCGATGGGGCAGATTCGAGTTAGGGGAGCTTGAGTGAGATGTTGTGGATACGAGGGGAAGGGGTGAGGGATTAGAGAGCTATGGAAAGAAAGAAAGTGGAGCTTCGTTCGAGTTAGGGCTATGGAGACGAAGGAGGTTGGTTGTTATTGTAGGGGTTGGTATGTGTGGTTGTGGTATTTGAGATGGTGAGGATGGGAATTAGAGGGTAGGGGATGGGGGTGGGGTTGTGGGAAGAAGAAGGGGGAAGAGGGTTTTGATTTTGATTTTTTATTTTATTAAGTATTAAGTTTACTATTTTTAAGTTGGCAAATGTGACCCACATGTTTATCTATCATAAAATTTGTCATCCATATCTAATTTTTAGTCTAATTTCGAATTTGTACTTTTTTAAAAATGAAATTCAAGGGACAATTTGAAAAGTAAGAATGTTCAATCTTTGATTTGAAAATATAGATAGTTTGGTCCCTCGTTTGAAAAGACAGAAAGTATAGTCCTTTACAAGCATTATGATAGTTAGAGGGACAAGACAAAATTAAGCCATTCAAAAACAGTCAAAAAGGAACATTGAAAATATAAAATAATAATTATTTGAAGCTATATTATTAATTGATTGATAATTTTATAAAAAAGTAATCAAGAAGTATATTAAAAATGTAAAAATATAATTTTCTATATTAAAATAATAAATATTTTGAAACAAAAAATTTAGTCTAAAATGAAAAAAAAAACCAAGTGAGTAATAGGTTTTGGGAGTTCATACCACCTACCATTTTTAATATCTCCATAATACTATTAGCCGCCATTCAATTCCCACTTGCCAAAACACGTCGTAAATTGTTTCTTTTTTGAAATCCCTAAATTTCTCCCTTTTTTAATTAATTGCGAGATGCAAAATTTAGAGAAAAATGATTATGTGAGAAGAATTTGAATTATCTTTAAAATTTGTAGAAAAATAAATATTTCAAACAAAAATGGATAGATGGAGAAAATTTTAGTTCCACGCTAAACATATTCTACGATATCAGCCTTCGATCTCGAGGTTCTCTCATCAAATATGTGAACATTTCTGTCCTAAGCGAACTTTCTCAAGTTCTATTCTTTGGAAGGGCGTATTAGAAGCCGAGATTTGCACGGATGCAAATCTATCATAGGCTTCGACCTTGCATCTAATAGACTACTGCGGATCGATCACGAAGGGATTGGAAACTTAACAACTCTTCAACGGTGTGCACTTTGCTTATACGCTTAGCGGGTAAGTGCCCATCAATCAAATTACTACTATCTTACACTCCCAAATGATTCTTTAATTTATATTCTATAGTATGTGATAATAAATGCGATGCAATTTTAATCAGGGTGGGGATTGGGGTAGGGGTAGGGGTAGGGGTGGGGGTTGATGATGATGATGGAGTTGGGGGATGAGATTTACTAAGTAGGGTGTGGGGATGGGATAAGGTATGTTAAATAAGAACGGATTTATTCTTTGCTGTTTTATTTTTGTTTATTATAAAATATATTTATATGTTAAAATATTTTAGAACTTGTTTCCTATTTTAAGTGTAGTGTTTAAGAAAGTTTTAATTAGAGATAAAATAGTCATTTTATTATTTAGAGATGGAAACATGAGTTTGGAGATTAGAAAAAACGTATGGATTCGTGAGCTGGCGAATATTGTGCTAGTTCAAGGCAACCCGGCTAATCATCTAATTATATTTACAACTTGGCAGGTGAAATTCCAGAAGAGATTGGTAACCTTAACCAATTGGAGATCCTTAGCAGTGCAAACAATAGTCTACATGGTATGATTCCTATTGGCCTCTTCAACATCTCATCCCTAAATACTATAGGACTTTCATTCAATCAATTGTCGGGTACACTTCCATCAAATCTTGGTAACATGCTACCAAACCTGGAAGTTTTGCATATTGCAGTTAACCTTCTCGAAGGCTCTATCCCAAGATCTATCTCAAATTCATCAAAACTCCAAATGATAGGATTTACTTCTAACAAGTTTAGTGGTCCAATTCCGAACTCTATCGGGGACCTCAGAGTGCTCAAGGTTTTAAACTTGGCTGATAACCATTTGACAAAAGAACCTTCAGCTACAGAATTAGGATTCATAGATTTGTTGTCAAATTGCATCAATTTAAGAAATTTGGATGTGCGTGAGAATCCATTCGATGCAACTCTTCCACGTTCCATCGGAAACCTTTCGACCAGTCTCATCTATCTTTCTATCAGAAGTGCTAAATTGAAAGGTGACATCCCAATTCAAATTGGAAACTTCAAGATGTTACAGTTTCTAGATTTTGGTGATAATGACCTTACGGGACAAATTCCAACAACAATTGGAGGTCTAAAAGAGCTTCAAATTTTGTATCTTGAAGAGAACAAATTACAAGGACCATTCCCTAATGCTCTTTGTGAATTAACCAACTTAGGCATCTTATCCATGGGGAACAATAAAATATCAGGCTCAATCCCAAAGTGTATAGGGAACATTCTCTCATTGAAAGAGATAGACTTGAGTGAAAATAGATTGTCATCAACCATTCCTGAAAGCCTATGGAATCTCAAAGATGTACTGAAACTCAACTTGTCACACAATTCCTTCTTCGGAAATTTGAGCTTTGAAATTTCAAGTTTGAGGGCTATCACAGAGTTGGATTTATCAAATAATTTATTATCTGGTAATTTTCTCGGAGGAATAGGTGACTTGTTAACCTTGACATATTTTTCTATATCTCATAATGGAATCAATGGCTCTATTCCAGACATGTTTGACAAGTTAGTGGCTTTGGAACACTTGGATTTATCATCCAACAATCTTTCTGGAATGCTTCCGAAATCAATTGAGAAACTGAAATTCTTGACATTTTTTAATGTGTCATCTAACGAGTTGGGAGGCCAAATTCCAGAGGGAGGTCAGTTTCACAACTTCACATATGAATCTTTCATGTCAAATAAAGGCTTTTGTGGGGCTCTTTGGTTGAATTTCCCACCATGTCCCAGCGAAAAAAAGTCAGTCAAAAAGAGAAGTTTAATGTATGCCTTCATTTCTCTAGCAGTTGTTGTGGTTGTCTTTGTTCCCATTGTCATTCTAGTGCTAAGAAAGTTTCGAGCCCAAAGGGATAGAAATCGAACGAATCCATCATTAGAAGCTGATACTAGCAAGATTTCATATCTTGAACTTCGTCGAGCAACAAATGGATTTAGCGAGGAAAACTTGATTTGGAACCAGGTTTCAGCTCTGTTACAAGGCAACACTTTCAAATGGAGGTCTATGCAGTAAAGTATTTCACTCACAACATGAAGGTGCATTCACAGTTTCAGCGAAAGAAGAATGTGAAGTCCTGCGTAATATCCGCCACCGGAACATTGCCAAAGTCATAAGTAGTTGCTCCAATTTGGATTTCAAATCATTGATACTACAGTACATGCCTAATGGAAGCTTAGATAGTTGGTTATACTCTAACGAACTCTTTCTTGATTTTCTACAAAGACTAGACTTAATGATCGATGTAGGATGTGCTTTGGAGTATCTTCATCATGGTTATACAACTCCAGTAGTTCATTGTGATTTGAAGCCAAGCAATGTTTTAATAGATTCTGATATGGTGGCACATGTGACCGATTTCGGAATCTCAAGGTTGCTAGGAGATAACGAAAGTTTTCTTCACACAATAACTCTTGCTACATTTGGCTACATGGCACCAGGTAATTCTTTATGAATCCTGATTTTACTTGTATCTATTTCTCAAATTTCAATTGTTTTGAAGCTTTAATCTATTCCCCAAAATATTTATATGATATTGTGCAGAATATGGAACCGATGGTTTAGTATCTACCAAGTGCGACATGTATAGCTTTGGAATCTCATATTTGTTGGAAATTATTCACAAGAAAAAGCCAAACGACAGAGATGTTAATGAAGGTTCGAGCTTAAGAAGTTGGAGTGAGTGATGCTGCATGGGTAGTTTATTCAGTTAGTAGCGCCATACTCCAACAAGATGATGGGTTCTCCAACAAGAAGCTACCAGCATCTTATGCCATTATAGAATTGGGACTCAACTGCTCGTTGGAGTCTCAGGTGAGGCGACCAAACATGAACGAAGCTCTAGCTACCTTAAATAAGATCAAACATGATCTTATTTAGAGTTATTATGACAAGGGGAGGTATGTTCCTGATGATGCATCATTTACTTTCGAATTTAATATGATTTCTACATTGTTCGGTTATGAGGGAGATATATCTAAATTGTTAAATATCTACATCCATTGGTTTGTGGCTTTCTTTGCTAATCAATTTGATGATTGGTAATCATGTATGTTTTTGTCTAACTGTCCATTTATAGCTTTGCGTTATTGAATATTTTGATGGAATTGTGTCATTATTTCTTTCTTCTCCTTCCTCTCTCGTAGATAATTGTATTTATTATCGTCTTTCTGGCAATAAGAATCTCTGTGGTATGCACTAAGAAATATCTGCTCTTATTCTGCAGCACAAAAAACCATTTGCTTTGATTTATTTTCTGTTTAAGCAAATAGTATTGTAAATTTGTCATATTTGACAAATATATCATAATATGGAGTGGAGTATTTTTCAGCCCTCTTTATTCTTATAGTGATAAATTTTATTGAATAAATTACGTGTTAATTAATATTGTAAAACCTATTAACTTTGTTAATTGAAAAAACAAAGTTGGTGATTTACTTAGAAATTGGAGATAGTAAAATCACAAAGCTTACGAAATTGGGCAACATAAAAGCTGGCGGTGACTCATCGAAAGGGGAATTAAAAGCTTTAGATACCTAATTAAGGCTTATTAGCGGTTTCCCCCCCTATCTTGTCGTTTAATTTTAATTAGGTCCTTGTACTATGTATTCTTTTATAGCGTGGTCCTTAAATTATTGTTGTTTTACCATGGTCCTCAAGCGCATAAATGGCTAGCTTTTACCCTAATCTTAAACTAAAGTATAGGGCGCGTTTAAAAATAGTTTACATAATTAAAATAAAGCTGTAGCTTTGTTAACTTTGTGGCCTTTAACCCTTGCCCCGCTCTGACTCCGCCCCGCTGACCACTACTTCCTTAGCCCGCCCAACTTCCCTTTTAGTAACCTACCCATACATTTTTAATTTATTTGAATAGGGTTTGAGGGGCAGGAACAATTAAGTGAGGAGGGGGTCGAGACAGGCTAGGGGAGGGTAGTATTCTGATGGGAAAGGGAGCGAGGTGGGGGCTGCTAATAAAGAACATGTAGCAAAAAATCAACTCCTAAAAATAAAAAAAAGTAGTAATTAGAATGTATTTTGTGGAAATTTTAGGGATGCTAACACCAAAAATAAAAATGATGTTTGATGGTGTATTTTAGAGAGAAATTATGTACATGAGTCATGGCACTAAAATCTCTATAATACACTTGATATTATTAATTTTTTATTTTTGGGTTAGCTTTCATATAGCCCCATTGCTTGATTCATATTGTTCACTTCATTATTAGAAAAATAGTAGGGATAGTGTAAATTTAGGGTGTCAAGAGGGTGACTGGGTGAGTGAATAATTTTATGGGACCCGACTTATTTTAGGAAGCTGAAAAAGGAAATAATTTTTTTTTATTTTAGTAATTTCATCTCATATTTAGCTTTTAGAGTTTGATACACATTACTCTAGGAATGATTAAATACCAACAATTTTACCACAAAATCAAAAAGTAAATCCCAACATTTTTTTATACATTAATTGGTGTACATTCTATTTTAATATAAAATAAATAAAAGTAAAGTGAGTAAGTGACACACATAGCAGGCTGAATAAGCTGAGTGTCAAAATTATTATCCTAGATAAATTATTTTTCATCCTTTATATATACCTCCACCACGATTTATCCTTTTCACGGTATTGAATTTTAAATTTGAAACCTTCGCATTAAATCTCTAAAAATTATAATAAAGGATTAAATCACTAAAAATGAAAAAATTATACCTTTTAGCTTCTTCCAAAATAGGATAGTATAAAATTATTTCATTCAATACATACTAAATTTATATCTTTCATATTACAGTTATTTCTCGATCATTTTTGTTCTTTTTTCAAAATTTACAAAAAGAAATAAAAATAAAAATATTTCAAGCATAAACAAATATAAATAGAAAAGATATTTCATTCAGATTCATATCTAATTATTCTTTTTAAATTTAATTTTATCCTACATTTCTATTGATATATTTAAAATATTCAATTTTTAATTTTAGGTGAATAATAAAAAATTTACTAAAGAACATACATAAAAATGGAAATTCTAAAGCGTAAGAAAAGTGGCGATTGAGTGAATTTGAAAAAATTATAAATGCTTGAATTAATGCGATAAGACTAACTTTCCATGTTTGCCCTTAAAGCCATTTTTCAACATTTCTAAGAGTAAGTAAAATGTATGAAAGCTCTGTCCCAATTAAGGTATTCCAAAACCTTTTTTTCATGAATTTTCTAAGAACGAGTCAAAAGCCTAAATGAAGCTAGAGGTTGAGGATCCTATGTTATATTTTTGTGCGGTACTACATTTTATTTAATGACAATCTTTTTCATTTTTTAACCATCATATCTTAACCAATTATCTTTCTAACATTATTTTCTAATAACTCCAATTCAAAATATTTGTCAATTTTTCTTTTAAAGAAAAAAAATATATATTTTTCACTCTTTTTAATGACTAAAATTATTAATAGTCAAAGATATATCCCGAAAAACATAAGTAACAAGCATTTTGAATAGAACATAGTAGTATCTGCGATATAAATATGATTTGATAAGGGCATATGGTCATTAAAAGTCGACAAAGTGTTGCAAAAATACGAGAGTCAGTCGAGGCCATCTCGGTCTCAATAAGATCGTCTCCAAGCAGTGGAAGCTTTGTTTTCACTTTGTTCGGACTATTAGACGAAATAAATAGGAAATTTAAAAAATTGTAATGTGATTATAATTTGTTGGAGTATTAAACTCGGAAATCGTGATATAATGAATTTCACTTAATTATTAAGGATTAGAATAGTCAATATAACGTTTGCAAGAGGGTCCTAAAAAACAAAACAATAAAAACAAAAACAAACAACCTTACCAATGGGTTGGGGAAAAGACTTAACACAAGTCAACATGTGCAAATTTTATCAACAATGTGGTCGATTTCATATGTCAATTCGTTATTTATAGAAGTGTAATGAGAATGTCATACAAAAAATGTTATAGATGATTCGAGAGCGGATCACGCCATCTCAATCTCAATAAAGATCGCCAAGTAGTAGAAACTTTGTTTTCAACATTCGGTTATTGGATAGAAATATGTAGAAAAATTTAAAAATTGTATTGATTATAATTTGTTGAGTATTAAACAGAATCGTGATATGTTTTTTAATGAATTTCTCTTAATTGTGCAGGATTAGAATGATGAATATAACGTTTACAACGGATCGCAAAACAACAAAAGAAATCAAGTGAACAAGATTGTAGAAATTTTACCAATGGGTTGGGGAAAAGACCCAACTAAGAATGTTTCATGTGGTCCCTGATTTCATATACCAATTCGGTACTTATAGCGTATGGCAATTTAATGGAGTAATACTTTTATCAGAAGCATCATCATACGGTAACCAAATTATACTCATCATGGAGAAATCATACAAAACATTTCTTATTTTTGCTCTTTCCTGTTTCTCTGATAGTACCCGTGTGCAGCTATAAATCTAAAATGAAACATCACAACTGATGAAGCTGCTCTGCTAGCACATTAAAATCAAGCATAATAGCCCTTTTCAAATGTTGGCAAAAATTGGTCAAGTAGTACCCCAGTATGCAGTTGGATAGGAATCAGTTGTGGTGCTGGGCCATCGCCGAGTCGTTGCACTTGATATCTCTCAAACATGGGTCTTACAGGCCCTTCCACCCATATTTCAACCTCACATTTCTTGCCCCCATAACATAGCCAACAACAGTTTCCTTAGGGACCTTTCAAAGCTTTGATAATCTACGGAGATTAAGGGTTCTTGAGCTCTCAATGAACAACTTCGGTGGAAGAGTCCCTTCATCTATAGGAACATTGCCGAAGCTTCAGATTTTACTACTAAGAAACAATAGATTTTCGGAGTTTATACCACCTGCCATTTTCAATATCTCAACACTAGAAGTGATTGATTTATCACACAATAATATATCTGGCAATCTTCCTCCGTATATGTGTCAAAAGCTTCCAAGGCTTTGGGGTCTTTTTTTGTCAAAGAATCAAATTACTGGAGAGTTACCGCCAAGCATGTCTAATTGTTCTGCACTAGAATTAGTATCGCTGTCTGTCAACAATTTCCATGGATCTATCCCTAAGGAAATAGGGAATTTAAAGAGGCTTCAACAATTATATCTTGGCGCCAACATGCTCACAGGTAAACATTGGTCTTGTCTTTAATTTTGGTTTATGTAATGTAAAATACTTCTCCGAAAATCGTTCAATTTCTTTTTTTTTCATTTCATATAAATTATTTCATTTATTTTTATGCACTTGTGGAAATAAGTTAATTTCGCTTACTCTTTAATTTTTCAAAATGTCCAAATGGTAAATCATGATTGGAGGGGTCAGGCACCCTACTTGCCTGAACATAAATACTCCGACTATACAAATATTGAGAAATTTATATAAAAATTCTTCTAGTTTTATTTCGATTCCATACAAAAACATATTTTAAGAAATACTTTGCTTTTTTCGAAATCCATAAAATTGCTCCCTCTTTTAATTAGTTGTGAGATACTGAAATGTAAAATTAGAGGGAAAATGTGTCACGTGACGGGCAACACTATATATTGAGAATATTAATTTTTTAGTTAGTAATGATTTCACGCTTGTGAAGCTTTCCCAAGCTATCTTTACCGAATAGGGGAATGAAATAGTCAATTTAACTTTGTCTATTTGGGTATTGGTATGTAATAGCTCAAATGTCTTGAGATGAATTTGAATTCTTCTATAAATTTGTAGAAAATTAAATGTACCTCGTTATTGACGTGTAAGTAGTTGAATTATCTAATACTAGCAAACAACACTCTATGAGTTGCCATCAGCATGTGTGATCATCTTCCTCTGCTAAGCTGTAACATTCAAAATAGCTACTTTGGAATGGCATTAAAATGATTTACAATGGATCTGAAATCTGACATATACTAATAGGCTCTTTGGATCGATAAAAGGTTAGGCTACTTGGCCAGCAAAGGTTGCTTTCTTTTTAAGGGAACGACAGGTAAGTGTCCATCAAAATGATGACTACTACCTTCATTCCCAAATGATAGCTGAGTCTAAATCAGTTTATAATACTCCATTATAATGATACATCGACACAATATTAGAATATTAGATTTGGTTATTTGGCTAAGGCCAAATTTCTAAGAAATCTATTTGGGATGGATAGAATTATTAAATGCTATATCGGACATTTAAAATCGCGTTATTTTTTCGCAGTGAATATTAGCAAATTCTGATCTTGATTGTATTCAAAATTTTATTTAAATCAAAATTATTAAGTTAATAGCGAAACCCCATATTTGAAAATACTACTAGCATTCGTATATTTTCAAAACAAATATATAACACTTTAAATTATTTGAATTCAAAATTAAAAAAGTATTCATTAAAATCAAAATGTGTTTATCTTTAGGGATGGAAAAAGAATGTTCTCTCAGTTCTTTTTAATAGATATTTCCGTTTTACTTGTTAAACATTGACCAATAATTAAATTTTAGTTATGTTCAAAAAATTACAAAGATAATATGAAAATATTTTTAAAGATAATTTAATAATCACTACATAAAGTAATTTTAATTGGTACTACCATGTCGAGGTAAATGCTGACTTGATTACTCTTTATTATATTATTAAAAAAATTAATATTACGAAAGTATTTTAAAAGATGAATCCAGTTATATAAATTTAATTTTTGTTAGAATAATAAATAATTAGTAATTGATGGTCACAATTGAATTTCAAAAAAATCAAACTTCAATTAAAATAGATTGAAGGAACTATGAATTTGTATTAAATGCGCCACTTTAATATAGTTGTAACGAGAACTTCGATTAAGATCTTATGCATGTATTAATAATGTTTTGGTTATAAAGTATAATTAATTATTTTAATATAAAATACCATGATTAACATAATATATATCATGGGTAGTCCTTAGTAATTTCCACGGATAAAGAACATGTTTTCAAATATTTATGCAAACTAAAACTAATTAATAAAATATACTTGACAATGTATACTTAAAAAAAAAAATTCAACTTCGATCGAGACATTATTGTTATGAATAATGTCAAATAGAAGCTAAACAACCAATCTTAATTGGATTTATTCTATATGGTATACTTGAAGATTTTAAACGATCAAAACCTTAAACAATAACACTAACAGATATTGTCACTTACGTTTGTATTTTCATCTAATTATATTTACTAATGAGCAGGTGAAATTCCAGAAGAGGTTGGTAGCCTTGACCAATTGAAGATCATTGCAGTCAATACAATGATCTACATGTAATTTTGATTCACTTTTGGCCTCTTCAACATCTCATCACTAAATACTATTGCACTTATATTCAATGAATTGTCCGGTACACTTCCGTCCAATTTTGGTATACTTAAGCTAGAATACTATATTTCAAATAACCTTATTGAAGGCTCTATTCCGAAATCTATCTCAAATTCGTCAAAACTCAAAATGATAGAATTGCATGTTAACAAGTTTAGTGGTTCGATTCCGAAGTCCATGGGAGACCTCAG
The DNA here is from genome assembly GCA_019722365.1 of Lithospermum erythrorhizon. Lineage (NCBI taxonomy): Eukaryota > Viridiplantae > Streptophyta > Magnoliopsida > Boraginales > Boraginaceae > Lithospermum > Lithospermum erythrorhizon. The sequence goes on from JADFUC010001500.1 coordinate 81,223, forward strand.
AGAGCTGGAGTGGTTAAACTTGGAAAATAACTATTTGACAAAAGAATCTTCAACTCCAGAATTGGAATTCATAGATTCCTTGACAAATTGCAACAATTTAAGAGCATTGCTACTGGGTGAGAATCCATTGAATGCGACACTTCCACAATCCATCGGAAATCTTTCAGTTGGTCTTACCATTCTTTCTATCAGAAGTGCTAAATTGAAAGGTAACATCCCAATTGAAATTGGAAACTTGAAGAATTTACAGACTTTACTTTTTGCTAAGAATGACCTTACGGGACAAATTCCAACAACAATTGGAGGTCTAAAAAAGCTTCAACGTTTGTATCTTGAAGAGAACAAATTACAAGGACCATTCCCTAATGCTCTTTGTGAATTAACCAACTTAGGCATCTTATCCATGGGGAACAATAAAATATCAGGCTCAATCCCAAAGTGTATAGGGAACGTTCTCTCATTGAGAGAGATAGACTTGAGTGAAAATAGATTGTCATCAACCATTCCTGAAAGCCTATGGAATCTCAATGTACTGAAACTATACTTGTCACACAATTCCTTGATCGGAAATTTGAGCTCTAAAATTTCAAGTTTCAGGGCTATTACAGAATTAGAGTTATCAAATAATTTATTATTGGGTAATTTTCCCATAGGAATAGGTGACTTGTTAACCTTGACATATCTTTCTCTATCTCACAATGGAATAAATGGCTCGATTCCAGACGTGTTTGACAAGTTAGTGGCTTTGGAACACTTGGATTTATCATCCAACAATCTTTCTGGGGTACTTCCGAAATCAATTGAGAAATTGAAATTCTTGACATTTTTTAATGTGTCATCTAACCAGTTGGGAGGACAAATTCTAGAGGGAGGTCAGTTTCACAACTTTACATATGAATCCTTTATGTCAAATAAAGACTTTTGTGGGGCTCCTTGGTTGAATTTCCCACCATGTCCTAGAGAAAAAAAGTCAGACAAAAAGAGAAGTTTAATGTATGTCTTCATTTCTCTAGCCGTCATTGTTGTTGTGTTTGTTCCCATCATCATTCTAGTTCTAAGAAAGTTTCGAGCCCAAAGGGATAGAAATCTAGCAGATCCATTATTAGAAGCTGATACTAGCAAGATTTCCTATCTTGAACTTCGTCGAGCAACAAATGGATTTAGCGAGGAAAACTTGATTGGAACCGGAGGTTTCGGCTCTGTTTACAAGGCAACACTTTCAAATGGAGAGGTGTATGCGGTAAAAGTATTTCATTCACAACATGAAGGTGCATTCACGAGTTTCGAAAGAGAATGTGAAGTCCTGCGTAATATCCGCCACCGGAACATTGCCAAAGTCATAAGTAGTTGCTCCAATTTGGATTTCAAATCATTGATACTACAGTACATGCCTAATGGAAGCTTAGATAGTTGGTTATACTCTAACGAACTCTTTCTTGATTTTCTACAAAGACTAGACTTAATGATCGATGTAGGATGTGCTTTGGAGTATCTTCACCATGGTTATACAACTCCAGTAGTTCATTGTGATTTGAAGCCAAGCAATGTTTTAATAGATTCTGATATGGTGGGACATGTGACCGATTTTGGAATCTCAAGGTTGCTAGGAGATAACGAAAGTTTTCTTCACACAATAACTCTTGCTACAATTGGATACATGGCACCAGGTAATTCTTTATGAATCCTAATTTTACTTGTATTTATTTTTTGAATTCCAATTGTTTTGATGCTTTAATCTATCCCCAAAACATTTATATGATATTTTGCAGAATATGGAACCGATGGTTTAGTATCTACCAAGTGCGACATGTATAGCTTTGGAATCATGTTGTTGGAGGTATTCACAAGAAAAAAGCCAAGCGACGAGATGTTCAATGAAGGTTCGAGCTTAAGAAGTTGGGTGAGTGATGCTGCATCAGGTAGTTTATTCGAAGTTATTGACACAACCATACTCCAACAAGATGATGGGTTCTCCAACAAGAAGCTACCAGCATCTTATGCCATTATAGAATTGGGACTCAACTGCTCGTTGGAGTCTCAGGTGAGGCGACCAAACATGAACGAAGCTCTAGCAACCTTAAAGAAGATCAAACATGATCTTATTTAGAGTTATTATGCGAAGGGGAGGTATGTTCTTGATGATGCATCAATTACTTTTCGAATTTAATATGATTTCTACATTGTTTGGTTATGGGGGGAAATATAAATTGTTAACTTTGGGAACAAATAAACAGGTAATTCTGGTTTGCGTTACTTCTGGATTTCTTAATATCTGCATTGTTCGATTTGTGGCTTTCTTTGCAAATCAATTTGATGATTGGTAATCATGTATGTTTTTTAGTAACTGTCCATTTATAGCTTTGAGTTGAATATTTTGATGGAGTTGTCTCATTATTTCTTTCTTCTACTTCCTCTCATAGATAATTGTATTTTATATCTATGATCGTCTTTTTGGCAATAAGAATCGTTGTAGTATGTATAGAAAATTTTAATCACTACTTTGTGCTCAATTTGATAAGTTATTGCTAATTTTGGCCAACTTCATCAGGTTACTCAAGTTGGTGAATTGGCTTGACGAAGGTTTTTAAAGCGCTCTAGTCAGATTAAGAACAAATCTAAACGACTGAACATTTTGAGCGCTCTAAATCAATGACTATGCATACTTTCTGATTGAGATTTCAGTGGATGATATTAGAAATAAGGAAATTGAAGGAATAATAAATTGATAGGATCTTACTCCAGAAAATAAATAAGGAAAAGTGTGCAAGGAAAAGAGAGAGAAATGTATATAGCAATGCGGATGATATACTTTGAACACATGTTTAGCCCCGTACCTCTCTTGCAAGGCAGAGGTGTACTTGACAGGTTCTTCCAGGCGGCGCGGAGTCGCCCTCCTCTCGAGCCTTCTCTGTTTAAGAACATTAATTCACCCTCCGGTTGTCGACCACGGAAGAAGACCCATGCTTGCCTCGAGCGAGGAATAAAAGGGGCCCATAAGGCTGAAGGGGCTACACCGTGGAAATCAAAGAACTACAGTCAAGACAGAAAAGGTGGCCCTAACATAAATAAAGGAGAAGACATGGAGAGGATATACCTTATGACTCAGAACGGAAAGAAGAAATCAGCTCTACATGGTTAGGAGCGGCCGAAGAAGAAGAAGGGAGACCTTGTATTTGCTCTCTTTAAGAACTGTGGCGGCGAGGATTATCGAGAGGAGACCCTAACCTCTTCCAGGGAAGAAGTGAACCTCCAGGGGGAGAAGAAGAGGGGCCGTTGGGGCAAGGTTCCGAGGCTTGAAGAGGGGCCGAGGAAGCGATGTGAGGGTGGCGGTGGCCGCCACACGATTAGACTCCAGACCATAGTAGCAGAATGGTGCCCATCATCCTTAAAGGCGGCCCGGCACACGGTGGGTTAGATGAAGAAGGCGGATTGCAGGCTGATCACGTAGAGGAGGAGAATTTCTCACGGGACCGGAGGATTGGCTCGAGGCAGGGCTCGGAGCGGCTTCACAGGGATCTTTGCTGTAACTTTCTGATGGAGCGAGGCTATGATGGCTTGACCCAAGTAGAATAGAAGCAGAAGGATGACTTCCTCTACTTCATGGTGAGGCCTGATATGAAGGGCTTATCACATGGCCTTCTCGTCCCAGTGGAGCACACCGGGTTGGAGGCCCTATTTCTTCTATGTTGCTGGTGACGGCTTACCTCCGGATGTTCCCTCCGGCTTCACTGAGCACCAAAAATCCAATGTTTCCCTTACTTAGCAACATTAGCAATACGTTTGTGAATGAGCATGGTCAAAATTCGAGACCCGAGACCTCTTGTCTAGCTAACAATTAAATCCGTCATTGTCTTACCGGGCTTATGTTTTGTGGGCACATTCAACTTAACACCGTACGGGTAATCCTCATGTCGCCTTCAATGCAGAAATCTATCTACGACATGTGTCGCCCTCCTTACGTTTTTTCGCCATTGAATGCCGGGCCTATTCAAAGTCGTTGTGAGAGGTACTCTCGACCTCACGATGTTACTAAGCTGTTGAAGGATGTTCTGATCAAATATCGAAAGTCAATGTATTCCGTCAGTGGAGACTTGTGATCGAGGAAAAGAGATAGATTAATTATTATTGAAATCAAGCTTAGAACGTTCGAGTGCCATGGAAGAAGATCGAGAAGATCCTCAAGGCAAAGGCAGAGCATGGTAATTGTCGGAATGAGGCTAAATTCCAACGGAATAAAGATATTGGCTATTTTTTTCTTTCTCTTCGATAGTCATGTTGGTGTCATTTAGTGATGTTCTAGGATTGGAAAAGAAGGTACTCAAGCGAGGATCAACTTCAGTGGGAGTTCGGGGATGATGAACTCAAAGAGTGGCAGTTGAAGTTTAAAGGTAATCGAGGGAAATTTTTTAACTGAGTGGGAGATTGTTGAATATGAAGAAAAAATTTGGGCAGCAAAGCAGAGGGAGGAGTCGGGAGAAATCGGGACCTCACAGTTCTCAACCAGTCCCGACCTTAGGGACCTTTTTGGTACTTGCTTGAACATTTTTCGGGAGGAAGGTCGGGGACGTACTGAATCCCAGACACGTGGTCGAGATTTACCTAATTTAACTCATTTTGAGGCATTTTTGGCCCATGGACATATTATCTTTACATTTTAGACCTAGGCTCTGCATGGTTTATATATATGAGGGTTATGAGTGCTGTAGAGGGGTGAAACATGTAAACACTCTTCTATGAGTGTGGAATCACCACCGATACTCTAGATCGACCTTGTAGGTTAGGAGATTTATTGTTAAATTATGAGAGTTTATCATAATTCTAGGTGAGGAGATGAAAAAAGTCAAGAGATTCAGATCATATATGAAAACATTGCACAGGTTTTAATGTGAGGGAAACATCAATTGAGAGGTCATTGAGTTGGGATTTGGAATCTGTAACAATCTTACGAAGTTGTTTTAATGGATGCGGTAATTTGGATTATCTCGCATTAAGCGTGAGCAGGGTTAAAATCGCGTATGCGATTTAATTTCCAGCATTTTATCTTCGTTTGTCGTATCTGAAGTAATATCATACGGTTGGTACGTATATTGTGCATCACGGATGGGATTTAAATTATTGTCAAGTATAAATTGTTAGTAATGGCATAGGATTTCTAACATTCAAATCATATACCTCGATTCCAATTATTTATACGGATGTCGATACCAACGGGGATTAGAACTTGACAATAATGCTCATTAACTTGAATCTTCAATCTGACTAGTTGAGTAAGTGTCCATTAATCCAATCTTTTGAAATGAGCTGATAGGTATGAACTCTAATATTTCTATTTGTGTAATATAATATGTTTGATATATCAATGCTATATTGGTCCAGTAGAAAATGGCCTAATTGGTTCCTAATATGACATAGAATGAATTGAGGTTATATTTGTTGAGAATGGAACTATTAAATTCAAACCGTTTGTTTTATGGAGCATAGACTATAGACACTCGAAAGAGCATAGCGAGGCAGATCGAGTTAGAGGCTAATGAATTTATTGCTCTGCTGATCACTAAAGCGAGTCTTGGGCTTTTCTTTGGCTCGTTGAGTTTTCATCAGTCGAACCAATCTCGAGCCAAGCTCGAACTAGCTAATTTATTTCAAGGTCCAAATTCACCAAAGCCGAGCCTAGCCTCTGAGCCTCGTAATCTAATGAAGCTGAGTGGTAGCTCGGATTAACACCTAAATGCGCAACTCTAAACAACCATCAAGTATCCACCAATACATTGTTTTTACTTTTCTAATTATTATTACACCTATAATATTCAAATCTAATCCATGGTAACATTTGTGATCTTTCCAGCCAGATGTATACATACAGTACTACTGAAGATAGAGTTGTTCGCAAGTCGGGTCACCCAGGACTCGGACCGGAACCCGAACCGGTAACCGGCTCGCTATTCGACTTGAAATAGAATCGAACCGGGTAAATCCGAGATCGGATGGTAATCCAATCCCGACCTCGGGGAGCTTTTGGAGGCAGACGTTTTCGGAAGGAAGGTCGGGACATGCCTGGTTCGTTTTAAATCCTTTTGGCTCATGGTTTCATATTTTTTTTAGCCTTAGACCCCCTCATCTTATCCATCCGTCCAACACGTACACTATAAAACCTTATCCATCAAATTGACATTTTGATATTTAATCAATTTGTTATTTCAACCGTAGTTGTAAGTTTGTAACATAAATAATTACTCTAAAGAATTGAGTTTAAATATTAAAATATCAAAACTGAGTATAGCGCCGAGGGATGAATCAACAATTATCTTTTAGTGTTAGATTAGGTATTAGGACATATTTGGTATATATCATAGCAAAAGGAACATTATAATCGATTTTAACGAACGAGTATAAACGAATCATAATCGGTTCGAATTACAAACCGAATAAATAAATGAGCCGATTTTTAACGATTTAATCGATTCGCTAAACCGTAATTACAATGCCAATATGCTGTTGATGTACTATTAATAATAAATTCCAATTCATAACAATCAATCTAATAATAAAACATCAATTTCGTTCACATGTAAATCTAAGTAAATAATAAGATATGTGAATTCAACTCTTTAATACAGTAAAACTTCTCCAAAAAAAAAAAATTAGATTAAGTCTCTTAAAAGTGAATAATATTAAAGTGAGAAAGCTATTATTGCATATTAGGTTCTTACCTTGGAATCTTCTGAGAAGAAGTAGTGAGATGTCTTGATTGATCGATTTAGATCTTTTCATTTTAACAACTTGATACAATACCATTATGAGAGTCGAATTAATGTGCGTGAGCATGCGAAGTCTGATGATTGTGACTTTAATTATTTTCTTAGTTGAGTTGCTCTTATAGGAGGCCTCTTGAGAATCTCCAGTGTAGCTACATGCATGACATGCATCATGAAGAATGGAATCCTTTACTCATAAGGGTGGCAAAATTGGAGGTGGAGAAAGTGAAGCTTGTGGTGTGAGATGATGAGTTGATTCTTAACACGCTTCTTGATCGGCGTGTTAGAATTCTTAGTATAGTTCACACAAGCATGGTTGTAGGTTATTACATCAATCCGAATGTTACCTAATGCACACTCTAGTGGCTCCAGATCCCGTTAAAAAAAATGGAAGAATGTAACCCAAGTAAATTCTTCAATAACTTGTCACTATAAAGGTAGAAATATGTGATATACTTTGGCATATATATACCGAATAAAGAAATTGGCAAAATCACTCATAGGTAATCACTACATAAAATGAACAATTAATAAAATGAAAATAAAGCCTTTTGCACGCTTTCATTATTGTCACTCTCCATATTAAACTAACACAACCAACCAAGCAAACGGATTATACAAAAATACATACGTAGACACGACCAAATAAAAACAAGTAGGCATTTAAAGTTAATTGTCGATTTAGTTAGTATGATAATGTTGTTATTTGGTTCTAAATAGTTAAAAAGTTGTACATTGATCCTAAATACTATTCATGGAGTTACAAATTGATCCGTCGATGGACACAATAGTTAAATCGTAACGATCAACTCCCTTTCGTTTAGTTTGTATGAAAATGTTGTCATTTGTCACTCAGGTGCCATACAATAATATATGTGTCATTTTATGGATTAATCTTCAATAATATAATTATTTAGGACTAAAATATAATTTAATCTCATTATTTGTGATCAAATTGACCATTACCTCGAAAAGAACAATGAAATATTCTTATCCTTGGAAGTTTTTAGTGGTTGCCCTTTCAAGATTGTGAGAAGCCATCCAAAGCAAAAATATCAAAGCAAATCCATCCACCAAATCTAATTTAGTTAACACCTAACCAAACGCGGCATACGTAGGCGTGCGACAAGACGCTGTCAGCAGAAGATTCCACCGCCTTTGTTATTTATCGTGATTCTTCTTCATAGTCATAGGAGTATATTCCAAGTAATCCAGAGAGATGAAAAAGGGCTTAAGAAATTTTAATTGTTGCCATGTGAATATCAACATTGGCCACATTATGTTATATCTTTATTACCCCTTTCCTCCATTTTTATCTTTGATATCTAAAAAAGATCCCTATATTATTACATATTTTAGCTTTATGATAAATTTTTATATTAACGCTTACATATTAGTGTAGTCATCATAATTTTCAGTTATTTATCGTATGCTTGCATATTCGTCCATAGGTCAAATCGGATGTGTAATAGTCGGATCAGAGTCAGGTCGATGGTCGCATCGTCTGATTTTTTCAAACATGTGGCTTTATTATATTTACTGTATGGTAAGCAGCTGATAGTTTTAAGCACCAATTCAGTTTCGTCATCTTGTCGATCGAAAACGAGTTTATACATTTCTTTCTGAGAGCTGACTAAATTTGTTATACGGTGATATTTTTTCTCGGCTTAACTTCAAGCTAGAATTGGATTCTTCAACATTATTAAATTATAACAATTTAATGGTAAAAATCGTACATTTGGTTAAAATACAATATATAATAATTAATAAAAATAAAGTAACATGACTTGTAAGAATAATTAGAAACAAAACAATTTAATGATTTGAAAGAATAAAATCTTCTAAAAAAAACAAATTGCAAGCAAGAATAATTAGAATTTGATATAAAATATCCCGTAATGCCTACAAAGTAGCCCAATCAAGATATTGTTTTCATTAACCAAACCTTTGATATTAACATGTTGGTGCAAACACAATGGATGGCATCATTGATACTATATAATGTCGATTTGTTATAGATATTGGCAACATATTGAAGGCTTAAGAAATTGACCATCATGAATTTTCTCTCAATGTGTGATGAGCAAATGATTATGTTTGATACTTTTTATATCTTTTGAAGCATGAAGCATCAGTTTTACTTTTGATTGATAAATAGGAAGTGTATGTGGTAAATTGTTGTATATGTTAACCTTCAATTTAAATTGAGGAAGGAAAAAAAATTAAAAAGATGGTAGCTAAATGCCTATAGCCTAGACAGTGAAAGCTGGGGTCCAATGAGTTTCTTGATCTTATCTAAACATATAAACACAAACGGTCACGTCAATGCCAGCCCACATTCAAGAATCTCACCTTCGAATATTCAAACAAAACCCTTTTTCCTCTATTCACTATCATCTCTCTCACAAACTTCAAATTACCAAAAATCACTCATAATCAAAGACTCGTTTGGTACGCGACGCCTCGACCTCAACCCTTCACCTCTCTGGTATTTTCCAAAGTACAATTACCTTAATGGTTAGTGATAACTAAGGATAATTATTAGTTACTAAATTGTAATTACAAAGTCATAAGTTTGATTATTTCTATTAATATTTTGTTGATTGAGCTTTCGCGCGAGCTTGCCTACTTTGATTTTATCCCAAATGATAATGTAGTTTACGTCTTTATTAAATCGTCAGAAATCGCGAATGTAAATGCGGATCACTCTTACAAAAAATTATACTAAAAAATCTCATAGTTGAAATAAGTGATCGTAGTACAAAAATCTTTATTAAGGAGTTACAAATCGATGAAAAAAGTAATAAATTCATGATTTTGATGTGATGTAAGATTATTATGCGATGAAATCGAATAGGAATGATGATAAGGAATTTTATAATTTAATCGTAAATTGTATTGAAAAATCAAGCAATCGCTTATTTACAGAAGCAGAATTTTGAATAAATGATTCTTATTTTGAGGAGCGAAGGGAGTAGCTCATTAGTAACTAGAACATGTTTTGTTTTAAAATTGGACTCCAGAACGTATGTAGCCTCGTATTTACTCAGAAAGTCGTGTTTTGGCCGATTATTTATCCGCCAATTCTTCCTTTAATTCGAACTGGAAAATTGCCGGGTCCATCTCAAGTCTATTTCGAATCTATTCATATAAGCACGACAAGTAAATTTTTCGAATTCAAGTGATTTTTAAATTTAATAACCTATTTAATCTCATGCCGAATTATTATTGAATATATCAAACCCCTATTCGAATATGCTGATTAACATTCGGTGTTTTACATAATACGTTGTAATAAAATCATAAAATTAATTTAAAATAATCAAGAACTCTCTTTCCATGTATCAGGATTAGTGCGGCATTGAGTTCGGGTTGAAACCTTAGGCTCGATAGGCAATTTCGATGGTTAATGAATCGAGTGCGAATCCAGAGGTGGTGTTATTTGAAATCGTATTTCGATATTTCTCGGTAGTTAACAAATTGAAAATGTTGATACATGTCGGAAATAAGGACAATAACATTATTCAAAAGAATTCTTATGATTTATAGATAATTCTATTTTCATTAAGAGGTGTGTACTTTTTTTTTAACTATTTTTGTTTAATTTTTCAATTAATTAACTTAATTTGAAAATTTACAAAGATTTTGAAGGTTTAATTTGAAATTCTGAATTTTGAAGGTTGTGTTGATTAACACGGATCGGTACTACCGGTCGACTCGACTCGTTTTTCTTGTCTAGTCGGTACTAATATGGGGCTAGTTATCTCTTACATTTCGTTATCTTAGTCGATGCAGGTTCGGCTAGGCTCGTTTAACACTATTCTGATGTTTCCATATATACTTCATTTGTACAATGTATAAATACACGTTAAGACAGAATTATTTTTCTTGTGAATCAAGTTTATTCCTTTATGTGATTCTTCTAAGGTTCCTTTATATTCTCATTTCACATTCTAAAATCTTCTCTTTCCATGCTCACCATTTTAATTACAACTACTCCCATTTTCCTAGAATTTATATATCACAAACCAAACGTAAATCCCAGAGAAATTATTAAACAACCTAGAAGATGTTGATAAACAACCTTAATATCACACCAGGTGATAATGAAGAAAAATTGCAGAGATGTCAAGAATATGTAGATGCTTTAGAAGAAGAACGTCGCAAGATTCAAGTTTTCCAAAGAGAACTACCTCTATGTCTTGAGCTTGTCACACAAGGTATATATTACCTTGAAACAATTACTTTTTAAATTTCTTATTAGTTTATATTTGATGACCTACAACATCCTATTTATATAGCCGATAGTGCGATAATTCTTGATTTGGTTTGATTTTCGATTTTTTATGTTTTGTGCAATAACTGATGCAATTTTGCATGTTGAATTTTTTGGGTATTTAGCAATTGAAGCATGCAAGCAGCAAATAACAAGTGGTGCAACTGAGTACCATTTTGTTGGGCAATCTGAATGTTCAGAGCAAACATCAAGTGATGAAGGGCCAGTTTTGGAAGAGTTTATCCCTATCAAGAGAGCTTCTAATTCTTTATCTGATGAAGAGCAATTATCTAAAAGGAATAAGAATAATTGCACTGAAAGTGATAGTAATATTAATGATATTATTAAAGATAGCAAGATCAATGGTAACAAAGAATCAAAGAAATCAGATTGGCTTAGATCTGTTCAGCTTTGGAACCAATCCCCAGATTCAGCCCCTAAGGAGGTAATCTCTACTTTGTTTGTTAATTTGTTAATATTTTATGATTTTTAAGACATGGGTTTTTCAAAATTATTGTAAAAATATGATATTTATGAATAAAAATCTGATTTTGGTACTTTTGTTATGTGTTTGTGGGTTATAGGATACACCCAAAAAGGTGCAAGTAGTGGAGGTGAAGAGAGATGGAAGTGGTGGTGCATTTCATCCATTTAAGAGAGAGAAAAGTGTGGGTACTAGTAGCACTAGTAAGGACAAAAGTGGTGGTGGGGATGGTTGTAAGGCGGCAGCGACCAATGGTAAGGCGGCTGCCACTAGTCCCTCGGTGGAGACTAGTGGAAGTGGTGGTGGTGGTGATGATGTTGAATGCAAAAAGGAGAAAAAAGAAGGGAACAATCAAAGGAAGCAAAGAAGGTGTTGGTCACCTGAATTGCATAAGAGGTTTTTGCAAGCCCTTCAACAACTTGGTGGTTTACATGGTATGAGATTAATTATATTATCCAAATTTGATTATGTATTTAATTTAGTTTTTATGACTAATTATGATTGATTTTGTACTAATTTTAATTTGATTTGTAATGATCCAGTTGCTACACCTAAACAAATTAGGGAGTTAATGAAGGTTGATGGACTAACTAATGATGAAGTCAAGAGCCACCTACAGGTTTGTTGTCCATATGCTTCCTTGTCTTGAATCTTCTTTTTGTCATGAGGGGACTCAGAAGTCAGAATTCAGATTCAGTTGTTTCTCTTTTTTGGCCTGAAAAAAGCACACTTATTCTGAAATGGGAATCCAAGGAAAAAAATCTCTTAGTTAAAGCAGTTGGTAAAAGTTTCAGGGATAGTGAAGTTGAGCATCCTTCCAACATGGACTGGACTGATCGGCTCGAGCGTACCACAAGATTTAGGCCTCACGATTTACCTGACATCCATATTTTACACGCTAGTACGGGGCTCAAGAAGGAATAAACATCCTTAAAAATAAATAAAAAAATCCAAGAAAAAGAAATACTCCGTAGTTGGTTCATAAATTTAATTGAATCTAGAAAGCATCGTAAGGAATGATTGTTATGATTATACTTGTCCTTATTTCAAGAAGGAAGGGAATACGACGAATTTCATAGTGTGGTAGACAAAACCTTAGTTCTTAATAAGAATAAAAAATAAAGTACAGTAAAAACATTAGGTCTAAATTGGGATATAATAAAAATTTACTCATCCATATATGAGGACATAAATTCAATCTCTACATTTTCTAAATAACTTTATTATTATTTAACCATTAGTGATGATATTCAAATGATTACTTATATTTACTTTGTGATATAATATAAGATGTAGTTGGCTTTTACTTTTATCAAAATTTATCCTATTTTGCTCGGTTACTAATGTTTTAAGAGTTTTCATATTTAATTTATGATTTACATTGAAAACAATTTATGATTTATCGTTTAATAATAAAATAGTACTCTGTATAATTTATAATTGACCATCATAATATCTACATAATAATTCATCAATAATTCGCTTTGCTAAAACCTATATTGAAACCAAAACAAGTCTTTATTATTATCTGATAAATCTTTTTATTAACTATCTTGATTTTTGAATTTTAATGAATTGATAATACTCCATGTTATTGATCATAATCAAATACGGAGTAATGTTTTTGTCATTATTGTTACAGAAATATCGTTTGCATACAAGAAGACCAACTCCTTCAATGCACAATAACACCCAACAACCTCCACAATTTGTTGTGGTGGGGGGAATTTGGGCGCCACCTCCAGAGTATGCTGCAATGGCCCATGCCCCATCACCTACAGGGACTGGGGCCACCACTCCTAATGGAGTATATGCACCAATTGCATCACTTCCATCAAATGCATCAATGCCATCAAAACAAAGGCAGCACGAAAAGAATTCGCCCTCGGTTGATCTCAACTACCATAGTGAGGGTGGATATGCTTCCCATTCCCCTGCCACGTCCTCCTCGGATACCACCACGGCTTCACCCTCCCCCTGTTGACTAAGTCCAGAATCGACTAAATGTAGAAGTTGTTGAAGTGAAATGTTTTGTGTAACCTTTACACATTACAATATGAAGAAGATATAGAGTCATACCTTGGCCTTCCTTTTACACTATGATATTTACATTATTGTTGATTGTTTAACAGATAATTTATTGTAGCTTTCAATAATCGCGAGGCAAATAGAAGAACATAAAGGATATTGATAATGTTGTAATGTAATTTTGACGGAATCATGAATAGCTAGCGGTTTCTTCTAAATTGTGAAATACTAGTAGATAATTGTTATACTTCATCTATCGCTCTTAGAGCAATTCGAAAATAGCAACTTTTTTTGTTATTAGTGATAAGGCTACGAAAAAAATCCGAACCCCTTTTATTACCCCCATTAGGTTGGAGTTGTTTTAAAGACATGTTGATGTTTTTATTTGTCACGTATTGACCCTCAAGATAACCTTTTTTGACATATTAATTAATCGCCTTACGAAAATGGTAGGACCTTTTCAATTAACACATAAAATATGTTCATTATCTCTAGGTTAAGTATTAATATATGTCTCCTTAAAATAACAAAAAGTAGAACACATTATGGTGAATTTAATGAATGCGTAATGTTGAATTATATATATTGGAATCATATTCCTCCTGCCTCAATTTATTTCCGATCGCTTGTGTTAAAATTACTTATTGCTAAAACACACTGTGTAATTTCATGAGAGAACATCAACCAATGTGTAGTTAATATTAAAGACAATATAAAACTTCAATGCAAAAAAAAGTTTCAGATTTGAATAAACTATCATAATAAAAATAGAAATTTTTATTGTATCATCACTTAAAGATTTACAAGTGGAGCATAAAGTAGTGGATGATAAGATCATACCAAAGAAATTTTGAATAGATCGATTCTGTATCTCGAATTCCATAATTTTTTGAGATAAAGTTAGGTAACAAATTTCATGGTCATCAATATTGATCTGAAACATAAGTATATAATGTCATGTTTCCAGCTTATGAAATTCCCACAATTTCATTCATAGTTTTATAATAGTTGCTTGTTAACCACTCTTTAGTTTGGTAGACAATGAACCACTCAACTGACCAAAAAGGAATGCGTCTTATCCTTTTTCTTGAGTCTAGTTAAATCTACCATCCAACTAAAAAATAACCACTTTTATAAAATGAGAATCTTGGTTATTGAGCAATTTCCTTGAAAAACTACAATGTGCTCGCTCTTCATCAGATCATACTTACGTGTTTGAATCTGGATTAACGTGTAACGCAAAGAATAATTTGTATTATTTACGAAAAGGGGAATAAAATAAAATTCATTCTAAGGAAAATTCTTCAGTACAAGTTTTATCAAATCAATAAGACGATCATTCAAACTATGAAATTACAAACGCTGTCGACGCATTCCGCGTAATGTCTCAGTTTGTTTGTTTGACTTGGTTCGATAGGAGCCTCGGCCTCGCTTGATTCGGAGTTTCTGCTTGACTTGGATTTCGATTTCCGATAAAAGTGTCAGCGACGAGTCGGGATGGCCCCTGCCCCTGGCTGACCGAGCCTCGGCTGACTGCATAATATCTGTTTTGTTTCCAAGAGCGTATTCTCTTTGGTCACAATGACTGATCTCCGGTTTATTTCGCATCACGATCATCAGCAAGCTGCCCGGCAACAGGCGAGACTCAGATTAACCAAATGACCTCACCTTCGCATGATTTAAGCGGATACGACCCAAAGGATCGTAACAAGATAGCCTACTACCATGACTTCAGAAATGGCAGGCTACTTATCTTTGGGGGACTTACGAGATTTGACCTCACCGATTTGATTTGAAGCCGTGAGTTTAATGGCCCATTCTAGCCTACACTACAATGGTCTTAACCGGCTTGGCCGTAGCTGATTGGGGCAGACTGATTTATGTTTTCAAGTTGTGTTGTTTACCAGACTACAACGACCTTAAGAAATTGTCATTGAAATGATGATCAAGATGATATTGATCGATTTAGACAGAGGCCTTTTAAGAATAAGCTCGTCTGAATCCAATTATGTATGACCGAACGCTCAAATGGTGAGATTCTCCTTCATATCCTAAATCGACAATCAAATCTAAGATTTTTCAGTGTTCATACAAGATTTATTAATAATCGCGCTATTTAAATTATTCCCCTATCATTGAAACGCTTCTCGGTAAATCTTCGCGATTCTCATAGGTTTTACTGCATCAAGAATTATCGCACAATTCTGATTCCAGCGCCTATTTAGGTTAACCGTAGTGTTTTTCACCATGTTGGTGTTTCTGAATATGTTCTAAATATTTAACTTAGAAATTTCAGAGATTGTTCTTCCATTTTTTCAAATATTTTGTGTATTTTCCGGCGAACGTGATGAATTTCGAAAACATAGGGGCTTATATAGGCCCCGAGCCAATACTCGCTTCCTCGATTGGTTGATTTGATTTCGTGACTGCGATCTAACCGCTGAATTTCGCAAGCAAGATATGAATTAAGTTGAAAATTTAAGAATTACTTTGCCTACAAAAGAATAAAAAGAGTATACTTATTTTGAGTAAAAAAGAATTGGATTCTTTTTCTATGCTTCCAACACATTTCATATGTCAATTCTCGACTCGAGTTTTCTTACTCGAACCCCATAACTTTTTGGAAGCCTTTCTAAACCTCGTGGGCTTTTAACCTCAATTTGAAATTCTATGGCCAATTTTACCAATAAAATTAGAATTTTTAACCTCAAATCCTAAATTTAATGAACATTTAATCTGCATATTTTCTCGGATACTCCCTGCTCGACATCGAGGGTTTTACATTAAATTTAGGTTTCGACGAACCCAAGCCACGGCATTTCTTTAATGCTCGATGCACAATTTTGATGAAGTCGCCTTTTAATCATTTTAATTATTTTTTAATAAATTTTCACTGCCTACAACGGCCACGAACCGGGTAGACACGCAGTCGTGTCTTGTTCGATCTTATAAGTAACCATTTTCCAACACGCGGGCTGGGTATTTAAAGGCTTTACTTCCAAAGACATGTTGTTCCCTTTTATAACTAACATCCGCCTCGCTTGGACTTATTGGACGGGGCGCTTACAGGTTGCACTTTTTAATTCTCGATCGAAATTTAGTATCTACCCTAGTCCCGCTAACACTTCGCCTTTCTGCAAAGCACGCCCATAGCTCGCGACAACTATTTCGGACTTGCCAGATGGTATACAACGCTGTCCTCGCCATCATCCATGTCATTTAGGGACTTTAAAGGACGATCACCTGCTTGTAGGGACTTTTTGTGATTCATATGATCACAATCCCTCGGGTCAATCCCGCACTTTATAAGCAGCGTGCTGACTCATTTCAGATTTATTATGACATATTTTGCTCGCCATCTATCCTTACTCAAGCTTTCTTGGCCCGGCACTGACTTACCCAAGCACTTAATTATGCGGGGATTAATGCCCACTTGTAGTCAGATCCCATTTAATTCTCAATCTATTAGAGAATTAAATTATTCAAGTTTAATATTAACATGAATTTATTATATGTTAAGACCCATTTAATTAATGATCCGCATAGGATTTGATACTAATTAATTTATTTGGGGTTTAGCATTGACATGAGTTTATTACATGTCAAGACCCCATTTAATTCTCTATTTATTAGAGAATTAAATTATTTGGGTTTAATATTAACATGAATTTCTTTCATGTTAAGACCCATTTAATTCTCTATTTATTAGAGAATTAAATTAGTTGTGTTTAATACTAACATGAATTTATTACATGTTAAAACCCATTTAATTCTCGATCCATCAAGGATTTATTGAGAATTAAATTTTCTAAAGATTTAGTACTCTAGATTTATCGTATTTATATTGATCCGAATCCTCGTGGATTTAACGGAATCAATATTTCAATTTTAACATGAATTTATTACATGTTAGATATTTAAGATAATTAACCTTAATCCTATGAATTTTAGAATTAATCGTCTTAATTTTTTGAGAATTTAATATTTAATTAAATCCCATTTTTCGGACCAATTTTGGTCCCATTTTATTTGATCAGGAAATATTTGGGATGTATTTTTTATGTGAAATTTTTTAATCATTCCACCATGTGTATGGGATTTTCTAACATAGTCAAAGGACTAGCCTGCTTTTATTTTGATTTAGACCATAAAAGGCCTACTTGTCTATCAAGACACAAGTAATGGGTTTTAGTGTTTTATATCCACTAGGCTTTTCTTATTTAAGGATAAGATGACTCACAAAAATCAAATTTCATCTTCTCTCCTCCCATCCTTGCGCTCGAACCGAGGTAAGCTCCCATCCATCTATATTTTTTTCTTTTGTTTTTTCCTTGCATATTTTGACATCATGTGATAATATGTAACCACCTTTCATATCTCTTTTTTATTTTTTGCAAGCTTCTTGGAATTTTAATTTAGTTTAAAGCTTTCAACTTTATTGAAGAACTTTTTGAAGAGATTTTGCATAAAGAAAGTATTTTTATACTTATTTTTCACTTTTAATACTTGAATATGCATCTTGATAGCTTTTAACATGTATTTAGATGTTTAATTGTCGATTCCTATGTTGAGATTATATGTAACAAATAATTTAGTATCTTGATAATCATGTAGTTACACAATAACCTTAGGATTAAGCATAATAACCTTGATGCTTCGAACATTTTAAAATCAAATTGTGTGAAATAGTAGAAACTACTCTTTTGATTTTCTTCTTTCGGTTCGTCAAAATAGGGCAGCTGTTACTAAATTATCCATATCTTTTTCCTCCATTGTCTGTTTTGTGATTTTCTTGCACCGTTGGATAGCTAACAGACAGACGGTCGTTTTGATATATATTAGGCCTCGTAACTTGTTCTGAAACTCGAGTTATAGGGCTTTGAAGTTTGTTCTGGAATTCCGTTTTACTGTTTTCTGCACCAACTTCGAGAGACTGTTTCTCCCTGCATGGAACTCGACAAAAATCGTCTTCACGCTGTCATTCCGTAAGTCTAGTTTCTGCTCATAAAATGTTAGAATTTTTTGGATTGTTTAGGAAGGTCTTTCGAGTCTTTACACGCTGCGGTGTTGCTTTTTTTGAAGATGTTACCTTTCTTTTTGGTTTGAATTTTGCATTCATGTAGAATAAGAAGGTTGGCCTCGCATGCACATGGACCTTAGGAACTTTATGTGATATATTCCTCTTCCCTTCCCGCCGATGCTTTATTACAATCGAGTCCTACGAGGAGGCTTCGATTTTCGCTTATTTGTTTTGTAGAACTTGGCTAGCGCATGGCTGGCCGAGTACATAATCTTTACCATTATCACATCCTGCTCACCTGAGTCATAGCTTGGATAGGCTAGCTAGTATATTACTAGACTTAGGCATCTTTTTGTCTAATCGACCTTGAGTTTTGACGGCATTTAGTTAATAAGAGGACATCTTTTGTTATACAATTTGATTAATTAAATATGACTTAATAATTTGTAGTAACTAAGATGAGTTATTATTTTATAAATTATGATTTATAAATTCGGTCCATTATATATATTAATGATTTGAGCCCTAAATTCTCATAAGTTCAGTACATCTTTAAATTAGGTTTCATATTAGGGTTATATGATATCAATTATCTATAAATATTATCGGACTAGGTATTAAGAAACTAAGGTAAACAAAATTCTTGCATGCCTCTTTCATCTCTCTGTAAGAATCCTACTTCAATTATTTATTCTTTTGTCTCCTGCTATGGATCGTAAGTATGCATACTACATTTTATTATCAATAAACACTGCATGGATAGTAAAATATTAGTTAAGCATATGGGATTGAGATTGTTAGCAGCTTATATTATTGGTAGTAATGAAAAACATAAAGATTTGTGTTGGAAATATAGAGTTTTATCCCAATAATAATATAATTATGAATACTATTGTTGGTAATTAAAAAGGATGACTATTTCGTTCTCATGATTAATTGTAAATATAGAACATTTGATGGTAGTTTCATGATCATGTTGGGTTATATGTATATTGGTGGGTACAATTATTTATTGTGATTGTGTTTATAATTAGGTGATTGGGCAGTAACTTGGAGTATCGGTATTGGTAAGTGATTCTCTACTTATTCTCTTTATTTTTATAATTATTATAGTATATATGAAAATATATTTGAAAATCCTTTATTATAATATTATTATACAAACGTGATCGGTTTTTAAAAGTGTCATTGTGTACATGTGATGCTCGAGATATTTTGTGTTCATTAGTGATTGTATAGTGCCTATGTGGGCGGGTTAAGTACCATGATCAAGTGAAACTGAATTGATCAATGATCAATGAAACCGTGAATTGATGTGGTACGACCTCGACGTGATTATAGTTCGACCCTTCTCGACGTGAGTATAGCCGTGACCTTGACCGACGGGAGAGAAGTCGGCTTTGGCCAAATGTATGTTGCAACGGTTAAATACAACAACTTTGACGGTGATTGTAATCTCAAGTACTTGCCCACATGTATTTGTTGTGTCCGAGTACGAGATGTACGTTGCTTTATGAGGTCAGTAATGCATTGTGTAGGTCTGATCGTGCATTTAATATGTGGAACATTTGGGCATTATTATTGTCATTATATGATTTGAGTTAGTGGTATTTGTTCATGGATTTAAAAAGTACATTTATATATACTTATATGAAAATATGATTTTGAATTGCTTACTGAGCTATTTATAGTCAAATTTCCTTCTTTCTCTCCATTTTTATATATAAGTGCATTGTAGAAGATATTGGGGTTTGTCAAGCATTCTAAGTATACATATATATATACCTTTGTGATTGTTCCGTGAGGTTTGTTCACCAAGATAGATTTGGAATGTTCACTCGTAGGTCTTCAGAAAGTTGAGGTTTTGTAATATTTATTTTGATAATTCTAGTGTTAAACACTTGTATCGACTCATTTAGGACACAATATTGTGTTTTGCATATGTGTCACCCTTCCGAATCGAGTAGTAAGGCGAGGCTGCTTGGTCTGTATGCAGGATTCCAGCCAATTTTGGGACAGGTGTTACATGCCTGAATCAGCTTTTATTTCGCTTACCCTGTCTTAGCACACTTTGGCTCAAGGGACGCACAAGGCAACGTTCCCTACTTGTTTTCCAACCTTCGCCTGAGTCGCTTTGACTCTATGCATTTTCTTGCTTTTGATTTGATAGCATGAGTGGTGTATGAGTTGTAGATGATCGTTCTTCTCCTACTTTTCACTTTGCTATGATATTGATACTTACTTACTGAAGAGAAGGGGTAAGCGCCCCTTTGGATTACGTAGTCCTTGGGCTAGTGCTCATCCTTCTCTGAAGCGTAGTGTGTATCACATAACCCTCTTATGGCTTGATTTACCTTGATTTGCTTGTGCTTTCATGTTTTGTCTCCGATAGGAGTTTGGGTTTCTTGTGCGATGTCTACTACCCCTTGGCTCAAGGCCTTCTTGATTAGCCTTGCGTAATGGCTTTTAGGGGACAAAGAACTTTTGATAAGTTTTGACTAGGTTGGAACGCTCCAAGCCGCCACGCACTTCGAGAGGATCGCTCCTCGATGATCAAGTCAAACGTAGTTTATTTTGATGGATAGTTTAGACTCATACATGGCAGCTTGTTAGGCATGGTGCTCTACCCATGAGCCGTTGGGACACTTTATCCTTTTTAGCAGAGCCAGTGAGGCACTTTATGCTCTTATCAAGGAGTTGCGAGGCATTTTATGCCTTACAAGGAACCGCGATCCTTTAATATGTTTAAGGATAGTATCATTTGAAGCGATGACCATTTATGGTTTAACCTTATTTCCTTCCTTCTTATGAATCCAACTTTCATATATTCTCTCTTCAAGTATGTCGATTATTGATTTCCAAAGAAGTATGCAAGGCTCTATGCAGCATGTATCATTTTCCTATTCTCGCACTTGATACTCAACTTCACAAGACGCGGGGCTGGGACAAGTAGACTGGGTATCTTGCTTCTGGCATAGGACCTTCATTTTCGATCCTCTATATTCATAACATGAATAGATAAATAAGGTACCTCTATCCTGAAGCAGTTATACCTGGCACATAGTCAGCACTTGGATATATGCTCGCGCGCCTGCAGGCTATCACCGCATTACTTTTGGCTTTTATCTACCCTCTTCATGCCTATGCTTTTCCATATTTATTTTCGCTTATCTCAAGCACCATGACCTAACTTGACTCGAGTCCCCTGCATCCAAGAGAGTTTTAATGGTGTTTTGTATCCGGCCTCGAAGTTATAATTCAGAGTCTTACCGGCGCTGGGTTCCATCTCGAGATTGCATTTCCACTTCAAAAGTTTTTAACAGCTTAACTCCAGGTTACCGCTGCAAAGCCAAGGCACTGTGGTTGAACTAATCAATCTTGCTCAAGGATTTTAAACAACTGGATCTTCGAGATGGTTAACACCGCTAATTCGGTAGGTCAGACATCTCTGCTCTCGAGGCTCGTTGGATTTCGTGTATATGTCTGACCACTTTTAGAGGTCATGTCAAAATGCCCTTGTCCGGCTTAGAGACGCTCTCGACAAGCCGATATGTTCCTCGATCAGCCTTAACAGCCTAATAGTCGACAACTTGGTCTATAGATATTCATACGCTGAAAATCTGTAGGCTCGGTAGCTCTGCATGTTTGGGCAAGGATCCTCACCCTTGAGATGCATGTATTTCTTCTGAACCCGGGCAACTTTATAGGAATCTTCCATGCATCACCTATGTCGAACACCCTCAAACTACTGGGACCCCAGCTCGAGTTTTAGAGATAATGTTGGAATAGAAAGCAGGAGCTGCCTCCCTTAGTCTTATCCGCCTCTAGGTGCCAAACTCGTTTTTTCACCTCATCCATGCATTACATCGTTATTCATCTACTTAATCCTCGGCCGTGAGCTGCCCGACGAGTAGGTGTCAAGCAACGTTGCTTTTTATCCCTATCTTCATCAATACCAAGGCCCCTCAAAGTTGGAAGAGTTTTAGCATCGTGTTTTTTGAACCTAGTCCAAAGTTGCACTCCAGAGCTTAGTAGTATAATCTCTTTCTATATTGCACATTCACCAAGAGCCTTAACAAGATAACAGGGTTATTTCCACATGTGCATTGCGCTATTTCTCAAAGGTTGGGTCAAGTTACATCTGTCTGCTTGTCATCTTAGTCTCGGAGTCTAGACACATCGCCGTGGAAGCAATGGATTCGCTTCTTTACTTTCTTCGCACCATGTAATCGATCTCTTTGTTTTGCCATGATTTTATCCTACTCACGCATTTTTCTTCGAGCAATATTTTATCGTTGCTGATTTTATTATCATACTTTCGGCTATCTTTTAGTTCAAACTTTTTGTAGGACAAGATGAAAGTTGTTTTAGGTTATGGTCATGCTTGATATATATCAAGCTGCCTACCAACCCCAAGGATCATTTCTTGGAGATCAAGCCAAACGTAGTTTAGGCCTCGGCGACTTCATTCTCAGCATCGTTATACGCGCTTATCCTCACGCCAAGAGACTGATGATTCGCCTTTCTCATCCGAGAGGTGAACGTTTATACTCGCTCGAGAGTGAGGTCGAGCAGTTTAAGCTCAATAAGGAGCACAAGGGCGCTTTATCTCGTGTCAGGAGGTTTTAAAGCGCTTTATCCTTATGAGCTGCCAGTTTTGTCTCACGCACAGAGCGCCCTGAGTATGCTTAGAGTATTTGAACTCGGGTTTCGACAAAGACGCGCATTCTACCTTTTGTTCGATTGTTCTTATCGGCTAGTCTCAAATCTATCAACCGCCCATGAAGATAAATATTGACTACGATGACGCAAGATTCAGATTCGAGCGACAATCATTCCATAATGCGTGCTCATGGACGATTTCTATATTGGATCGGCCCCGACGCCTTTTAAGGAACTCTGCTGAATCCTAATTTGGTCGATCACGACGAGTATTCCCCTTAATAGATTTGCTCATAAATATAGCTGACCCCTAGTTTTTCTAATTCTTCTAGGAAACAGCCACGACGAGACTCGTATCCTCGTGGTCATATTACCTTATCATTTTCCTTCCTTACTGATAGGAATGGCAAGGTGGACATGAATTTTGCCTTCATTAACTTCCGTGATAAGTGGCTCAGATGTTTGGCTGAGCTAGCTGCCTCTATCCGTACGCTTCCTCTTGTTCTTGGAGTCTCAACCCCTTCGCTATAACAGAGTGTCATGGACCTTGATATCCGTGCACCTCTATGAGGTGGGGAAATCATTACATCGCCTCGCCGTGAATGTATTTGTATACCGGGTCATCTCTGACGCTGCTGGTGAATTTTCCAATATCAGCTGTCGATCTCCACCGGAGTATTCCCATAAGGTTTGCTCATGAATGTAGCGTTGGACTTCTAGTTCATCTACCTCCTCTAGGGAATACTTATTTTCAGGCGCAAGGCTTCCGAATTCGGCCAAGCACCACATATCCCGCTCGTGTCTTTTTCACCGAGCATCCACGGGAGGCGGCCAATAACCTTTCATTCATCATTTCACAAGGATGTACCTCTTGGACTGGGAAGGTACCCTGTCCGGCATGTCCTCATCATGTTCCTCTATATTGAAACATGAGGCGGAGACCTCTTCTTCTTTAGGTAACTCCTCTATAGTTTCAGAGGTCGCCCTCCCAAGTATGTCGTTAAATCTTTTCAAGGCTGATCACGTTGCTTCCCAAATCTTAGGAAGATTGACTTTCTCTTGATTTTCTTCTTGGAGATTAAGATTTCCCTAACCCGGTGGAATACCGGAAGGCCGCTCACGTATTTGGTCTGGCTGGGCCTCTTTCACCACCCTCTACTACGAGTGAGCAATACTCTTAATCGTAATGACGCAGCCGTGGCTTGAGGCGCACTCCAAATCCCGTGGGTCGAAGTTCTTTACGCATCATCCTTTCTACCTCATCATGTTTTGGGTGTCATTTAACCCATGTATTTTGTCGCTAATGACTTCGGGAGGTGCACCTGCCCCATGGCTTTGTCCTACTGACTCATAGTCAGCCCGAGTGTCATATGTTTTGGACCCATAGTTTCATCCTCTATTTTGGGTCCTTCTCGAGGTGTCACAAAACTTTAAGAAGTATATCGCCACTTTTTCTCGGATCGAGCGAGGGGTAAGAGGCAAGCCTTTGTATGTTTGAACTGATCCTCCTTTACTTCAGAAGACAGGTAGTCGCTCGAGGCACTCAGAAAATTTCAGTGAGCCTTTGGCCCTTCCATCTTTTGGATTTGCTTTTCTTTTTGTAGTATTTGGCACGCCAGCTGACTCTTCCACCTGGGCTAATGAATTTTCATCCGCCTTGACTGTTTACTCCATCTCATCCTTGCAATATTTCAAGCACGTGAGTGTCGAAAGTGGAAAAATTGCTGCTATGGATCCAAGGTGTTCCTGCAGATATTGAATCTGGCATCTATCATATAGAACCGTGCAGGTTTCCAATTCCCCTATCACCAAGTGCGCATTCTACTTTTTCGAAGCTCAGCTCTCCGCCTCGTTAAAAACCTTCGATTATAACGCGGATTGCTAGGTGCCCAAGATGCCTACCGCCTTTAATGTCTGGAGTGGTAGGGATATTTACAGCTGATCCTCCATCTACCAAGATTTCCGCTTATCCGACTTTTTGCTTACGAGCCCGACACATGAGTATTTCGTTATGAGTACCATCTTCTCGCGCGTGCCCCATCGCAAACGTAATGGCAAAAGTCCGGGACTACCAAGCGGGTAAAGGTCAAATTCTTAATGCTTCTACAGTTGGCCGAAATTTCGTCGACTTCAACACATACACGACGCCGTAGTCTTCATCATCCCAGTAATTGGCCCATACTATTCCGTGGACGAGTTTACTTTCCCTAAAAGTCAATGCTAGCTTGACTTCAAGTGAGTAGGACCACGCGGTGGTAATACGGTTGGAAGAGACCTTGTCTCTTTAAAGGTTTATTTCCCTTCCCGCGGCATCCATCACTCGCTTCTTTTGAATATGAAGTATTTTTCAATGGGATGCCCCAAAGATATCCTATGATATTTGTAAAAATTGGGCTCTGTGTTTGCCTGGCTTCATCGGGTCTCATTGACTGAGTTCTGGGCGAGCTTAGCTTTCAATAGCTCATCAAATCGAGGGAACGCCCCGACCAAGGAAGTGGCAATCCACTCTCGCATCTCTTGGAAGGAGACATTCCTTTCCAAGTGCCCAGTCCGCCTCTCATTCTCTCTTAGTTCTGAAGGAGAACTTGGTCACTTTAGAAGTCAAAATGTGTGCTTCTTTCTTCTCCATCTTTGAAGCTTCCTTTGGCTTCCTTGGATCATATTTTGCCTTCGAGTAAGAGGTTGACGAGTAAAGTGGTATGTACCTCTTTGTTTACAACAATACCGAGTCTATATCACAGCCCTTGTTGCCGCCAAGGTTTTGGTGAAGTATTCCTTGCATGATTTATCGCAACTCCCAATGTATGCCTGATGCACTTGTTGATAGCCGATGACTCGAGAGTCTATCTTTTATTTGCCCGCATTTCTCCATCGATGTACGAAGTCTAAATCGACTCTTCTTCTTTATTTATTTCAGAATGTTAGCTTCATCATACTAATCGCTCCTCTTCGCATCAAGCCGATTGAGGAGATCAAGCCCAAATTGAGCGCAACTATCTGGAGGCATCTGGGTTAGTGTGTACCATTTAACGATTCCCTTGGTGAGCGAACGAATCGCTTTGACCATTTCCCATCCCATTCGGGTCCCAAAGATTGTCGCATGTCTCAAACATGGGCTATGTTTTGGGGTTCCCAATTCCATCGAAGTATTAGAACTGGGGTAAATGATAGCCCTTGGCATTTGTGAATCCGATCTACGGGAGGCGAAAATTTTATATATATGTATATGAAGCGCATCCCGTCTTCATGACCTTTATTGCCTCTTTGCTCCTTCACTGCTGGCTGAATCATTCCATCTTCCTGAATGATAGAGTTTCTATTGTATTCTCATTGGTCCATGATGAACTCCGTGCCTTATGATATGGAACGCTCCATTCTATTTGTAGAGGTCAAGGTCTCTACCTTCTTTTAGATTGAATGCTAGCTTCTGCTTTATGCTGATCGGCTATCCTTCCCGATAATCGACAATGTGAGTCACTTGTCGTTGCATTATTTGCAATATGTTTCTACTATCTCAGTAGCGCAGAGCAATCAAGCCTACAGGAGGTAATACCGCTCATCATTGCCGGTGCTAGGAAGCGCAGAGCCGGTGAATGAGCCGACACTGATTGCATCCCTAGTAGCGCATCAGCGTAACTACGTTGTTTGAGTTCTCCGGCGTTCGTTTGCCAAAGTCATCAGTTATATGTCAGGCGTTCCTCACCTGCATCATTCGCCTGGCCGCTCTGTCATGACTTGTTCTGTTTCTAGAGCTCCTGGGTATACGTTAGCACAAGAGACTTCAAGTAGGGTCATCGAGGATCGCCCTAACGTCCGTATATTTGACGAACTCGCCTGGTTGCTGACTCCCCTTTCTCCTTGTAGTGTACCCTTTCTGCAACATGGGAGATAAGTCGAGACAAATTCTGGAAGCATCTCGAGTCGTGAGGACGGTGGTAGTTGACATCCTAATCGGACGGCTACGCATCAGAATGCAAAAGTTAAGAATTTTTATTATTTATGAGTACAAAATAAAACCCAATCAGAGGGAAAAATTTCTCAACAGAGCCGTGTTTTATCAACCGAAGAGAATCGACCCAAACTATAATTCCTCTATCGCTTGTCGACACCTAGAAATGTCCGGGTTTGTTTGCCGACTGGGTCTCGATAGAGCTTCTGCATTTGAAGTTCAAATTTCGATTGAGCTCTACTTCGACTCGGGACTATCTGTGATACGTGCTCTATGACGAGCTTGGATACGTGTCCTGCCTCGATGAACCGAGACTGTCCGAATCCCCTCGATATTTATCCGAACCTGGGAGCTGAAGTACCCTATTCCGTGTTGAACTTGGATCTCGTATCTTATACTGATCTCCTGGCCTATTTCTGCACTTAATTGATTTACCGCAAGCCGCCTACAAAGGTGCGGCATCGGGATATAACCTAAAGGACTTACTTTCGTGGTAGATTTACGATACGACTAAAAGCCACTAGTACTATACGAGCCATCGCCTCTAGCGACTTGTACTGGCAGGTTACTTGTCATCGGGGGAGACTTAGTAAGATTTTGCCTCACCGATCGATTCGAGTCAGCGAAGTCGATCGTCATTTCTACCTTACACCATGCATTTTTAAGAGTTCGTTGCTATAGTTTCAAGGGACTCGACGAAGTTTTGAAGTTCAAGGCTTCTAACAGACACAACGGCCTTGGGGTTTGTTTTTGTAAATATGATCGGCGCTGAAAGGCTCAACCTTTGTTTGACGATATCGACGATGACAAATGGGCCTTAGCAAAATAAGAGCCTTTAATCCACCATAGTGACTTAAACTTTAGTGTATTCCTATATCCTAACTCACGAATCAAACTTCGATATTTTTCATGTGTTCATATATAAGATTTATGACAATCGCCGCTATTTACTTATTCCTGAATATTCGAAGATTCTTGAGAAATCGAATGCATTCTCATAGATGTCATACTCAAGAATTATTATGCTTTTATACAATAATTTCGATTACGCGAACGTGGTAAGAATCTCAAAAATATAGGAGATTTATATAGGCCCCGGTCAATACTGCTTAATGGTTGATTCGATTGCGACGACTTCGGCGCAAAGACGAACCCTGCTGAATTTGAGAATTACTTTTACAAGCCTACAAGTAATAAAAAAGAGGCATCTATTTTGAGTAAAAAGAAGGTTTCAATTTTTTCTACAACCACATTTTCATATCGATCCCTGACATTTTGGTGCCTCATTTCGAACCCTATAACTTTGAGTCCTTATTTTAAATCACGCGCTGAAATCCTCAATTTCAGCTCCTATGGTCATTTTTAATGCATTGTATCAGGATTTTTAGTCTGTTCTAAATTTAATTTAATATTTAATTTAACGTTTTCTAAAATCCTTGTTCGATCGGCGCTTTGAGATAAATTTAGGCTCGATCGGTAACCTTACCACGCGGCATTTCTTTAGCGGACCGATTTAATTAATTTGATTAACTACATAACGTTATCTATAATTTAATAATTTATTAATAATATTAAATCAAAGTTTCTATTGAATAGGTCTCTAGTTTAACTTTAATTTGCCCTCATGATAAATTTTAGTAACACCCACCAATCTTACCCAATACTCGAACGAGAGGCATTTAATAATTTGGAGGTTTTATTTGTTCGATTAATTTAAACTGTAAATGACACCAAAAATCAAAATTAAAAGATAAACCTCAAAGAAAGCTAAGATACACAACAATAAATCATTTGATTACATCACCCAAACGTAAAAGATAAACCTCGCCTCAAAACTTCGTTTTCAGAAGAATATTATGACCAAATGGCCCCGTGAAGAATATTCCAAGCATATTAACCACATGCATTATTTTTTATTAATATTCAAAGCAGGGGAATCATGGGAATGTGCATGTAATATGTTATCATTTGATTGGAAAAGTATATTCTTTTCCCCTTGTCTATATTATCTTGTTAACATAGAGGGATCTTATGGTCCTCAAGAATCTTGCCTTAATTAGCTTGTCCAAGACTATTCCATGGCTTCCAACATGCAACTACTTTAATAAGTAATGTGGCTTTTCGTATAGTTGAGAACTTAAGTAAAGAGTGTTTACTGCATTACCGAGAATGAAGTCTCATATTGATTATTAAGAACTTCTCAAATCATTAGTAAGTTTTAGATTTTATTAATTTATTATCAATTGACTATATATGAATCTCTATAAAAAGTTTACATGATATCAGATCCAATCGAGTTAACGTTTCGTATGAATGATACTGTCACATTGTATATTAATAAAGTTTTGGATTTTTATCATATTATAGCCAGACTATTGATTTTAGTATAAATCGTCCGAATTCTTAACATGTGCAATATGATTCAAGTAATCATGTTTATTTGTTAAAGATAAAATTCATCGATTTGAAACTCATTTACAAAACAATATAGTCCCAAAAACTTATTAATTACTCCGTAAAATATATCATTGTGAATATTTATAATCAGTGGTTGATCTTGAATAGAGAAAACATCAAATCAATTTTTGATAAAAGTTTTATTGAAATTTTAAATTTAAATCAATCTATTTAAATATCTTTTATTTTATGTATAAATGATACGGAGTATATGAGTAGAGGGTTTATTTCCATGTCAAAATTAGTTCGTCTGGTAATAGGTTGTACACTAACAATTGGTAAATAGTAGGTTAATTTGCATTTTGCCCCCTATACAATCGCATACGTTTTACGTTATTTTAACTATTACTGTTTCAAGCCCTGGCCCCTAATCTATTTTATCGTTTGCGCCATTGGCCCTTAATTTATTTATCATTTCAAAGTCATGTCCCTAATCTATTTATCAAGCTGCAATTTGGCCCTCACCCGATTTTTTACAAAGAAATGTGATTTCGGTACAAATGTCTATTTTGCCCAATACTAAATTCAAAGATGTGACACATTTTACATAATTGGGCAGAATCCTACACTTTTGCCTCTTAACACGGGCCCTACCTCCACCCCTCCCCAAACTTTCCTAACTTTTTCCCGAACTTCACCAATTATCACTATTTATTCTGACACCCAACCCATCCCTTCCCTCACCCCCCCTAAAACCTTTGCCCCCTAACCCTAAATTTAACGTGTGAAAAACCCTCGATCGAAAGCTCGTATGAAAACCAAGTACAAAGCTTAGTGAGGGCGGAGGAGGAAGAAAAGCAGTCTCATGTTAATAATGTGCCACGGCTCTATTTTAATTAAGAAAATATGTCCTCTATACTTTAGTTTAAGACGCAAAAGAAGCCTATTTCAGACCTAAAATCTGCTTTTTGGTCAGAAAATCAAAGCGGCGACCAACAAATTATAGATTAGTGACCACACCAAAAACGATAAATGACAAGCGACCACGGCCTGAAATGATAACAGATTAGCATTCCTGGCCCCGAAACAAACCGATGGGGCCTGCCGACCACATAAACGACGCGACAGATGTGCTTTACAAAATGCAAATTAGCTACGGAGTACTATTATTTTTTTTTAAAGAGAGATATCATATGTGGTTCCGACCCTTGAGAAGGCGCAGGGACAAATGTCTTTAGCAACTTCTGAAACTACTACAGTAGTTGTACTTTAATGTAATTACTTTAGGCATTTTTTATTGGTTGACGAATAGAGCTGAGTCATTTCAGAACTTTTGTCGTCCAAGAAGCGTACTTGAAATGATTTGGTTTAATCAGACGGCAAAAGTGTTCGTCCGTATATATACACATATGGCTAATGATTGGGAATTTGGGATGTTAAGTTTTACCATCAATTTAAGAATTTTTACGGGTGGGAGGTTGGGATGTTTAGTATTACTAGTCTGTTATGTACTCGTTGGTAAGGATAAAAATTAATGATTCAAATTTTAATAGCTAGGTTAAAAAACAAATTACCAAGTTTTCAAATTCATTTTATAATTCTACTTTTCCCTTCATTTAAATTACTTAAAACAAGAACCTAAACAGAAATTTATATTTAAGAAAACATCCTTATTATTTAGAAAAAGAGGGAGTAGTTAATAGTGAATCATATGATTGGGAAAATGCTTGGCAATTAGGTTTGGTAATATGAATAAGAAATTTGATAGTTTTATTTAAATGGATTCTAATTGGTCAATTACAATTCGAAACTCGCTCGGTTAGATTGGTTATATTGCCCATATCGATATTTTATACCAAATAAATATATTCGGTTTTAGTTTGAGTCTTATTTATATATTTTGACCCTAGTTATACATCCCTTAAGAATTGAGCTTGCTAAAAAATTGAATTACATGTACATCTTTTTTCTATCTAAATCTAATAAGTTAAGAGTTGGGCTGAGATCAAATCAATATTGAAATTAAAAGCTGATACTGACGCAACATGCAATTAATTTTATCCTAGATGTACATCCTTTAGGCCCAAAAGGAATTTTAAATCCATCTGAGGGTCCAGTGGCTTGTCCTCTTCGGTCTGGTCCATTTGACACGTCAGAACATAAGCAATTGCTACTTTTCTTGGATAATTCACAAGATAATACTTAGTTCGTAAATGATGTAAACATTTGTTCTGCAGAATTTGCACTAGATCATCTAACATTATAGCACTATGTGCCCATTAGTGAGCAAGAAATTATATAACGATTGTGATATATATAGAGTATTTCCGCCTATAGCATTTCCGTCCATGCTCAAACGGTTGGGCTTCAGGAAAATGAGGCTTTCAGGAGGCTGCGCTATATGCCGACAAAGTTGTCATCATCGCTTATAAAGTCAGATCACCACTCACTAGATTGGCCATAACATCTCACTCATACTTTTATTCCTTAATTGTAATTTCTTACTTTCTAGTTCAATCACTAAATACAAATACCGATTGGATTTTGAAATAAGCCTATTTATCGTATCACACATGCTTTCAGTACTACGCGACGTTTCTCAGACCTCGCAGACCTTCCATGATATATATTACTCCCAAAGACCTTCCAACGGATCGGTAAGGGAGCGACTTTCACAAACTTTGCTGCTAAGAAGAACTATTTTCACGGACACCAAGATATAGAGAACGGGGTCAGTAGTTGAAATTATATAATGTAGAAATATTTATTATCAAATATCCACATTGGGTACCGGATTACTTAATACTACTGGCCTCAAAGGATTGAAAGAACAAGCATGAATAATACCAATTGTGTCGGTTCATGATTCACAACAAAACAATCCTAATGAATACTGCCCCACACGGCCGGATATTGAGGCGAAAAATACAAAGGCGGTCACGAGTAATTAAACACGGAGCGAGAGGACGGTACAATCATCTCGCTATATACAAATAACAATTGCATACGGTGGATCTTCCGAGAGTAACGGCCCTCGAAGAACTCAGATAACTACGGTAGGCTCTCCAACGGCTCGGCTGCATCTTTCACAAAGCGCCAGAACTCCAAAGTTGATCCGCTACTAAAAAATTACAACAAGAATTAGCGGATATTATGAAATGCATTTAAAACATTCATGCTAACGATATTCACAAAAAGAAATGTGAAACAAAATGTCATTCATGAGCAGATTGATGTATCTCTACCAAAGTGGATTTATTTTGATCAATTCACCGAATATAATTTGAAACGGCTAATTCTAGCACGCATACAAGGATTTTTGGCCAAGCTGACAATCACATCAAATGATCCGACATATATGAGAGAAAGCCTTTCTCCAATAGCTGTGACCGGGTATTGGATTGGCAGTATGGCCTTTCCCTCAAATCCAGATTCATATCAAGAGACAGGATGCATTCATTGCAAAGCCTGATCCACCATACAAAAGCACCAAGACGAGAGGGCATCGATGGACATCCAACAAGGTCCCAAATAAACTCAAGAAGCTTATCGTGTTTTATTATAACGCATATCTTGCTAACTATACGAGGTTAGTGAAGGTCAAAAGCTCGCCTAATGTGGTTACTTAGGGCTTTAATCAAGACGGTTTTCTTAAACTTAGGTGTGTTCAGCTTCCTTCAAGCGTCCACCTCGGGAACCGGTGACGCTCTATGCCACCTCTAATGAAGAACCATTTGGAGTGCCATCTTGGCTCCACGATTTTCTTAATCTTGGGATGGGCAAAAATGTTGCAACCTCGGCGGCACGAAGGACGTAGAGGCCCGTAATGCGTTTGTCATGTGATATTAAAGAAAAGTGGTGGGGTTTATTTTAGCCATCCTAAAAGCCACTATGAAGGGAGCTGAAAGGAAATGGGCCCGTGATGTAATTTATATACATGGCAATTCACCCAGGCTAAATGACCACTACGGGACGGGTCAACTAGCGGCTCAAACCCGCCCTTCTATGGAAGCGCATCTCTACAGATGAAGGAATGGAGAAGTATCACCTAAAATTAACTAAATCCTCATCCGAGAAGGCTACTAGTAAAGAGTCGAGAATTATAGTGGGAATATCACCTGGTTTATCGCCTTGTACCACCAGAGCAACTCGCAGTTGCAGGTTTTAGGACAGAAGGGTTCGGTATGCCTGAAGTCAGAAGATGCATTGAGGACGAACCAAATGCGGTTCAACAGAGACATCTCGAGTCTCGCTGGTTTCCAATTCTTCATTGTTAAACCGACTCGCCACCTCCGGTTTTGCCATCCCCGAGGAATCGCTTATGTTAGCAAAAGTGTCAGGCGTCCTTGGAAATTTCAATTAAGGTAACCTGCACTCCACCGCTGCATATAATCGAGAACGCAAGGCCGTGTGGTCCATTACTGTAACGGAAGTAGTCGCCTCGGGGAGAACGGTGTCTTTGAGCCGGATTTAAGAAGAGATTATTTGATGAACCGCTGGACATATCTCGCAAATAATAGAAGGCGTAACTGACATATCTCGCAAATAATATAAGGCGCTGGTTAAACAAAGTCCGAACAGAATCGTAAAAACCCAAAATAGGACAATTAGGTGAAAAATGAAAGACTCCAACAAATATTCAAAATTGGGGCACCGAATCCTTCTATCTTCAACATCAAAATAAACTCCACCCAAAGACACAAACCCGTAAAAGAACGTATATGCAAAGGAAATCAACAACATAAAAGGCAAAAAATACGATTTAAGGAATGTGTTTCAAGAACCTTCACTTGGAATATTAAAAACCCCTTAGACATTCAAACCTCTTATCCCCCATATATCCGTAAATGCCTACCCACATCCTCCAACTAACAAAAATTAATTAGACACGTAAAATGCATCTCCCGAAACGCCATCACACACACCACGACCCTTCTGCATAAAACCCAAAAATGAAATCCTATGTGGTAATACTGGGAAAAGTGTGACGGGGAATAATTGTACAAGTAGAGAGCATCGTATACGCTTCAATGGACTCATGAAAACCATAACCGGGTATCACATTTAGCTCGAGCGCCAAGGAGAAACGTTGTGAGTTGTAAAGATGTTGACGCAAGAGAAATGTTTGCAATAATGGAGACGGTATGGCCGTGAGATGAAGTGAGAAAAGTAAAGAAAGTACACTTTAACAACAAAGTACTGATAAGGCTTAGAACCCAGAATGTAACTGGGGACTGGTTCGCCGAGGCATGGACACGTTGCAGTTATAGGCTTAGGTTCCATAATACGGAATCATTGACCTAAAAAACGAGAATTCAAAGGGGGTGAGTCGGTTCAGGAGCGATACTTGGTCCAAGACGCGGTTCTCCTTCAAGTATGCATAGCGGTTTGGAGTCAAGTCTTATCCAAGGAGCGGTTCTCGTCCATAGAAGATCTTAATCTCCCAATGCACGTAACCGCCTCCATGGAAGTAGCCATGATATATATAGTATTTCCGCCTATAGCATTTCCGCCAGCCCAAAAGGTCATTTTTAGGGAAGCTTGTACCCATGAGTGCCAAGGCTATGGACGTTGATAGCCACACACACGGGCAGCTCGTATCACCACACACTGGTACTCGGCTTCATAAATACCTCACTCATAGCAATTTTTTATTCCATAATTCGCAATTTCTACTTTCAGTACAATTACTAAAAATACAAATACTCACCTGATCGCCCGAGTGTTCCGGGATCGCACCCGGCCTGCAGCTGTGTACCACGGCGATCAAGTTCAAGATCCTAGACTCTGTGCTATATCATCCCCAAAGACCTTCCAAACAGACGAAAGAGAGTCCAAAGAGATTGACTAAGATAGTAGAAAGTCCAAGATAGTAAAAAGTTCCAAGAGGAGTTCACAAACTTGTCAAGAAAAACCATTTCGACGAGACAACTAGCATAAGAGAAAGTCCAAGAGTAAGTAAAAACTCGTAATAAAATATTCATTGAAAATTAATGATCCACATTGGATAACGGATTACGAATATCAGATTGAATACAAAAAGGTTTGATGGTAGATTTTAACTTGGATTTGTGCATTCTAAATCGGTCGAAATTATGTTTCATAGTTTTTGTCACAAGAGTGTAATGATGACAATCTCGAATGCACCTTCGTTATCACCAATCAAAATAGAGTTTCTGTTAAAGCAAAACTAATCAACTAAAAAAAAATGAAAATTCAGCTTTTGGAAATCGTATTAGATTCAACGAATTCTCTATCAAGTGATTTTGAAAGTACCCATTTTACTCTTTTTCACAAACCTACTACTTAGTACCTATTCTAAGGATTTATCTAATCTTAACAAATACGAATCACAGAATACTACCGATTATACAAAAACAATAAACAAAATTGGCTACAAGCGTATACCTTTTGGTCGAACAAATCAAGTAGGAAGTGAATTAAATTGCTCACAATACTCAAGCAGAATATCTCTAAGATCGTTCACACCAACAAATTACCCGAACTCTTCCGTACGTTTTACTAGAACGCTTGAAGTATAAACTAAGAATAAAAAGATGGAAGAAAAAACTTGTTTTGTTCCAATGAGGGGGTCATTGGGATTTTAGGGGAGTAGAATATTTGATTTTACAAATCAAAAATATGAGCATTAGTTTTAGCTTGTGTCGATTAAGCCACTTAAATGTTAAATACCAGAGTTTTAAGCGATAATCTCCTTAAAAACTCTATCATCTATACCGCTTCAACTTCGAGGTAAAATCGAGTCCTCGATTCGATTGCCCCGAATGTTTCCTCTTTTCGTGGTTTTACCATACTGGAAGTTTATAATACGCTTATTATATAGCTCGGTTTATTTGTGTGTGACTTAGGATGAATTGATAAAAGTAATATATCAACAATATTAACCAACTATTGTATCAATATATAAATTACGGAAGCTGACCCTAAGAAGTCATCGTAACCCCTAATGTCAATACGTTAATCCTAATATGCTAATTGTCTAACAATTAATATATATTGAACTTACATATATATGTAATATATAAAATTTGAATGATTAAATCCGTTATACAATCTAAATTTTTAACCTATTACTTTTATGAAATTGAATTTCATATTTCCAACACTTAATTTGTCCTCGCTGGGCGATTTATGATATTGCATCAACGATTCCTTTCCGACACGCGATTTCGGCAAAGCAATGAGCTTTGTAAGAAATATGTCACCAAACTCTCGCACCCGTAGTTTCCTTGGTAATGGACATGTTAATATGATATCCAGCTCATAGCCGCGGCCACCAACCCCCAAAGACATGCAAATTTACCCATTTAACCGGTTGTATGAATCCCATATCAATAATGTGTTCCCATTTATACCAGAAGATTCTAATCCTGTTTAATGCTATGATCCTCCCCCATAGAGGATGTTTGACAAGGTCAGTACACTACCGAGTACCCATGAAACTTTGTTACTCGTGTATAAGAATCACTCATTCAATATAAGTTTGCAGAATCTTCTAGGACACAAATAATTTATCTTTCAAGTTCTCATCATGTCAATGTCCAGCATTTTCACGGCTTCATATCAAGCTTCAAGGCTCAGAAACCTACGTGATTGATTAGAATATCTATACTCCCTTTGATCCAAGAAAATGATCAACACAATCAAGCACATAGTACTCGTTTGGTATTTGATTCGCTCAAAGGAACATCTAACTAGTGGGACAAGTGCAATCTCGTTGTTTTTCCTGGGCTTGTTGTGAGGTTTTCTTGTTTGGATCATGTATCCAAAGACCTCTTCAGAATAACATTTAGATTGCGATGGAATCAACAAGGTTTGTTACTTATAGTAACGATATGTGTATGTTTTACATACAAACATCATTATCCATAATAATGATGTAGGGCTGAATCTTGAAGCTTAGATTCAAGACATTGTCACACAACGGTCGTTTATGACATTGAGACGAGATACTAGCTCCCACTAAATCTAGCACCACTTGAGGAAGCGACGGAAGAATCATTACTTCTTAGCATGCCTATACTAATCGTGGTTGATTGAAGGTATCTAGTTTAGTTAAGTTTTTGTTCTCAACTTTATGTACACATGCATTGTATTCAACTATTGAGATAAATGTTATTGTCTGAGTACATGTTCAGATTTAACAATGATTTTGATTCTCCAGCCTTCAATAGTTAGTAGAGATGACATTCTTTATCGCGACACCTGAAGGCAACTTTCAAGATCACTCATCGTTATAATCCGACTTGCTTCTTATCCACAACTTCTCATATTGTAACCGCATCAGCTTTTATATTTTTGGTGGGCTTATTCATTGTGTTTATATTTCTTATTACTTGAACAAGTTGCTCACAACTTGAGATCGATGATCATTTCTCGCACTATCTTCAAGAATCTTCTACTCGACCTACACATTTAAAGGGTGTCAGCTTTTATTGATTAATGACAACATCATTATCGATCAAAAATGAAGTATTTCAAGTCATAATACATTGTACCTCTCAAGACGGATCTGGTGATAGTATCAATGCCTCGCCTAAATGGAAAAAACTCCTCTTGGCATATTTCATTGCTCTCATCTAGGAGGTCGCACATGTCTTCTGGTCACGGATCGCCAACAATAACCTCTACATCTCTTTCATATTTGTCATTTGCGATGCCTCTAAATCGAGAACAAAGCGGCCGGGTCTCACTAGATTATGTATAGACCTGAATCTGTGAGAGTCCTCTCGGATATATACCTTGAATGATATCTTGGCCAACACCTCCTGGTATTGAAATTCCCACCGGAGTATATCTCGATCAACTTCATCACACGTATACGGGAATTCCATCTATTCGTGTTAGCTATTCTACGTATTTCGAAACGCTTTGACTTCAAATTTCTATACGAAGTCGAAGCTTCAAATTTCGATCGAATATGTCTTTGGGCTCGAGAACGTGAATCTCTCTTGAAGCCGCTGCTCATGCATTTGCATTACGATTCGCTTCATATTTGTATCTTCAAGTGCTTCGTATTTTTGCTTTAGTAGGGGATAACGTCCTCAGATTTTCTTTTCTAATACATCCTTTGTCCTCAATTTGAAGGACTATTTTGTCGCTGCTACCACTCAACGAAATTTGTGCCATCATAGGGATTAATGAGGCGGCAGTGAAATAAGGGGTCACGCCATCGAACTTCCATAAGTACTGTGAAAGTTCATAAGGAACAACTTAATCTATATGTCGAAAATATTCTACAATCGGATAATAGAATAACTTATATACTAGTGTTTACAATCCCACTAAACACAATGGGCGCATTCCCAAGAACTACACACAACCTAAAACTAACGGCAAAGACGCATAACATTTGTTTTAAATAATGCAAAGAAGTTGCATCGTCACTAGAGAGATTATGATTATCATAATCTGGGATTACCAAGAGTTCAACTTAGATTATATTGGTAAATCTCTATGCCAACGTGGTCCATCGCCGTTACTGAAAATCACCGGTGAAAGAAGACCAAA
Source organism: Lithospermum erythrorhizon (assembly GCA_019722365.1). Taxonomy (NCBI): domain Eukaryota; kingdom Viridiplantae; phylum Streptophyta; class Magnoliopsida; order Boraginales; family Boraginaceae; genus Lithospermum; species Lithospermum erythrorhizon. The sequence goes on from JADFUC010001500.1 coordinate 120,325, forward strand.
AGTACCGAATGTAAATTGCAGTGAAAAGTGTGCTCGAAGTTCTTGAATACCCTCACTACCTAATCGACGGCTCTTTATTTTACACGCTCGTCAGATTTAAGTGTGCCCACGCACGCTAAAGGATCCTATCTTAATTTTAAGATTTGGCACACATTAATCGCTATTTATTAGAAGTAGATTTATTATATTTTATTAATTTAAAGACCATGTCGTCAGACACCAAACAAGCCAAAAGAATAATTCCATAAATCCTAAGGAAAATATAATATTTTATCGAGATCGCGATATAATTATTAGTTGAAATATTTCAAATTATACTTTCGCTTCATCAACTATTTTTCGTTGATCTATTCTTATGGGATTAATATTTTAATAATTAATTAGTATAAATACAAGACTAAAAACACCTTAAGTAAAATAGTATTTATAGCCATATTATTATCTTTATAATATAATAATATATCATGTCCATGCCATCCATCAAATATATCATATTATATTATGGCGATAAATAATCAACATTATATTTAAACATACATGGTAATGGATTTAAGAATAAAGATGCATAATAAATATCAAGTAAAGTCAAGTTAATAATCATCAAATAAAATGAACTATTTTGTTTGTCTAAGTATAAAGTCACTAGTAATCTAATTCTAGTATTTATTTAATATCTAATATTACAATGTATTTAGCATTATCCAAAAATACATGTTTTACACTCATGATGATTAATCCTTAAATTATGTTATAATTCGAAACTCCAATTATCTAATAATTTTAGGTCTCAATCCTAATTAAATCAAATTCAAAATATTATGATTAAACCTAATCGAGATTAGAATTTAATTGGCCTAAGTCCATTAGCTTTAATTGATTCCAAGAAAATAATTAACATTTAATATTCTAATTAGAACTAATTTAATGTGATTAAATAATTGATTAAAATAATTTTCATCAAGAAATTAAATTAATTTAATTCAATCATGTCCACAAATCAATTTTACAATAATCCATCAAATATCGAAGTTTTATCAAACCAAAAATCACCGATCTATTTAATAAGTCAAATGGGCCGTAAAGAGTAACCTAAACCGCGTGGCCCACCAAGTCGGCTCATTTTCCTCCACCAACGCAACCCCACACGCCGGGACCGTAGCTCGACGCGTTACCCAGATACAAAACACGGCTCGACGCCCAAACCATACACCTAAAGTTGACAAACCGCTAAGACTGCGTCGACGGCACGTCATCGTGCTGTATAGGTGGCGCGCGCCCACGCCATCACCGACAGGTCGAGCGGGCGCTGACGCCAATTGCAGATGAGACGTGGACGACACGTGTACTCCACGTGTCAAACTAACTGACGGGTCCGTGTTGGGTCGGGTCAACAAGTTTACTGCTTTGACCGAGTCAACTCAGTTGACTTTGACTCGATGATGTCACCATCGACGCCATCACAAGTCGGCCTGTACGACGCAAGCTACCAATCGGGTTGCCTTATACTGCTTTGATACACTTAACAAAATCAAGGTTTTACTGCTTCAATTAATAAACCGCATGTACCAATTAAAATCAAAAAAATTTTAAAAAATCTTAAATATTATTTGATGAAGATTTCGAAATAATTAACTTTTAACTATATTTAATTATTTTATTAACATAATTCATTTAAAGGAATCAAACACCATAAAATACAAATTAAACATGGAAAATACCCATAATTCATCAAAAACATTTTTTCATGCTTGTTTACATAATTGTAATCATGTAACCCCAGCCTAAGGCCACCGTCATGTTCTAAATGTATAGTCAAGTTCTAAACTTAACGTTACGAATCCTAATACATGTGATTGTACAAAACAATAAACAATTGGCTACAAACATGTACCTTTTGGTCTAACAAACTGGCAGGCAGCTGAATTAACAAATTGCTCACAATACTCAGTTGCAGATTCTAAACATCGCCCACACCAAAGAAATTAATTAACTCTTCCGCACGCCATTTCAGAACACTAAGTATAAATCATGAATAAAAAAGATGGAAGAAAACTTGTTTCTTCCAATAGGGGGTCGGCTATTTGGGATCGAAGTGGAGAGAATATTTGATTTCAGAATCGCAAATACGAGCATTAGTTTAGTTGTGTTGAATTAAGCCACTTAAATAGGGTAACGCTTAGAGTTTCCCGCAATGAGATAACCCTTAAAACCTCATCATCTACACCGCCTTCAATCGGTAAAATCGAAATTTGATTCGATTTTCTCATTCCCAAATGCTTTCCTTCATGCTTTCACTTGTTATTCGGGAAGTTTATAATACATTTATTATATAGTTCAAGCTTATCATTCGTAATATAACACTATTGTATCGATATATATAACCTAATTATTGTATCAATATATTGATTATGAAACGATCCTAGTAAGCCATCAGAACTCCCTAATGTTAATAATGCTAATCCTAAAATGCTAATTTGTCTAACAATTAATAGATGGAACTTACATATATATGGAATATATATAATTTGGACCGATTAAATCTATATACACTATTACAAACATATAAGTATTGTGGAGGAAGCATAAAGAGGATTTGGAGGATCATCTACGAGAGTTTGCAAGCTTACAAACTATCGGAGGAGGCAAAAGTTATCACTGAAGTGACGAAGAGGGACATTGAGACAGATGTCCTTAAATGTGAAGCTAGTTGATTCATTAAACTACACTGAATGGTATTTTAAAATAATTCAATTCTAAGGAAAAACGTGATTGCTACACTTTTGTATGACCCTCAAGTATCATCAAAAACATGTCTTTATTTTTTTCAAACAAAATTTAGTAATAAAAATAAACAAATATCATGAACTTAACGCAATGTCGCACAAAATTATATTCTTTTTCTCCGTCTTTAAAGATTGTCCACTTTTCGACTTTTTTCGATAGCTTTTACTTTTTTAAACTTTGACATTAAATATATTTATTTGTATTGTATAATATTTGATAAAAAATATATCAATGACAAGAATTTGAATGTATTTTTCTTTGATATAGTTTTCAACAATTATTATACAATACAAACGTAAATATCTACGATCAAAGCTTTAAAAAAAGACAACTATCAAAAATTAAAAAGCGATAATCTTAATCGAGAGTAATAGAAGATTCAGACTCCTCACAAAGCCGTGGCAATCGGGAAAGTCTTATCTTTTACTCCGTAATTACAAAAATATAGGGAGTAATAAATAAAATTACAAAGTTTAGTGGACCAAAACCAAAAAGCTTCTAAAATTGAAAGGCTAAAATTTAATTAACCAAAAAATAAGCAACCCCTATATAAAGTCCGAAACAAAATCCTAAATCGATTTCAACATTTGTATCTTCGATCTGAGCCGCCTCACTCTCTTCTGACCTACTGTACTAAGGTTTATTACAACCTTAAATTTACTGTCTCATTTTAATTGTCCAATTTCAAATTATCATTTTATTCTATTTCCATTTTTTTTTAATTTATATTTAGCAACTGATTCTAATCCAATTACTGTATTAGATAAAAAATGTTACACTAGATTTTCTGTTTCATTTTATTTGTCCATTTATTATTTGTCCAAATTGAAATTATGAGTTTAGTGTATGTAGATTTTTTTGATGTATTTTAACTTTATTCAATGATTTTAATCCATTTATTTGGTAAGATTGTTGTTTAATTTTGTTTGTCAATTTGTTGTTGTCCAAATTGAAATATTTATTTTACTATATGTAGATTTTCTAACTCGTTTTACTGTATGTCCATTTGTATTGGTGTATTTTATTTTAAAGCAACTGATTATAATCCAATAATTAGGTAATAATTGTTGTAGATTTGCTGTTTCATTTTTTATTTTGACCAAATTGAAATTATGATTTTACTGTATGTGGATTTGCTGCTGTATTTCATTTTTCGGCAACTGATTCACAGTCATTCATTTCGTTAATTTCGTTGTAGATTTACGGTGTTTTTGTCCATTTGTTGTTTGTCCGAATTGAAATTATGATTTTCTTATATGTCGATTTGTTGATATATTTTATCTTTCAGCAACTGGTTATAATCCATTAATTTTGGATTTTTTTTTGTAGATTCTGATAATCGATTTGTTGAGATTTGTCGAAAAACATGGCTTCCAAGTTTTGGGGACAGGTGTGTGACTCGTACTTCTGTCTATTAATGAATAGATTACCGCACTATTAATATTAGTCTGATCTTGTTCTTTTGCATCTGATTGTATATAAATTATTATGATCTATCTTTTTGATAAGTTTACTTGATTAAATTTTGAACTACGATATGTTTGAATATGTTATTTAATTTCTAATGTGAGTACAAGAAAATATTGTGTTTTCTACTTACTTTACAGTTCACATGGTAATTTAATTCAAATCAAAATTGTGTTTGTCAGTTATGACTGCAAAGTTTGTTAATTTTGATTATTGAAAAACAAACTGGTTGATGTTTTACTGATGGAGGTAGTATTCTTTTGGATATTTTTAGTGTAATGTAGCTCATTCATATTAAGGCCAAACATTCAACCCCGCAAACTCGAATTTTGATCTGGAAGATTATTACTATAGGAAAAATGAAGACTAGGTTACTTATGATTGTGGCACATGTGAGCTTTGATTGCTGTTGGAGAGTGAACTTCTGTTATATATTGTTTTTGGTTCTTGTAATAGTTCAATTTTGATATAATGTTTTGCTGTTTTTATTTGTCTTTCATCATCTAATAAAAATGCATGCTTAGTTAAGGTTTTGTAGCTGTAGTTCTACTTTTAAGTTTAATGAGTTACATAGTTTTTGACATTCATAGTGCTTAGCTTAAGTTTAGCTAGTATTTACTTACATAGTTTATGGACTGTAGAATTTAAGAATGCAATTATGGTTCTCTTGTTGGTTCAATTATGAAGCTAGAAAGTTATCTCTATACTTGTTTCTAGACATAAACTAAGACTTGTCGAATTTCTTCTATAAGCCTTGCATGTATCTTGTTTATTTTGGTTCCAGGGAGACTCTGAAAGTGAGGAGGAGGAGAGTGATTATGAGCAGGAAGAAGATGAAGTGGTTGCAGAGACCACAGATCAGGGTAGAAACAAGTATCTTTACAACATTGACAGTGATGATGATGACATGGAGCAGAAGCGTGTTGTCCGACCAACGAAAGACAGGCGCTTTGATGAAATGGCCGCAACTGTTGAGCAGATGAAGAATGCAATGAAGATCAATGATTGGGTCAGCCTGCAAGAGAGCTTTGAGAAGATAAATAAGCAACTTGAAAAGGTGATGCGAGTGATGGAATCGGTTAAAGTTCCGAATCTGTATATCAAGGCACTCGTGATGCTGGAGGATTTCTTGAATCAGGCTTTAGCAAACAAAGAGGCTAAGAAAAAAATGAGCAGTAGTAATGCTAAGGCCTTGAATTCGATGAAACAGAGGCTTAAGAAAAACAACAAACAGTATGAGGAGATGATTAACAAGTACAGGGAGACTCCTGAGAGTGAAGAGGAGGCAGATGAGGATGAAGAGTCGGAGGAGGACGAGGAGGAGGATGAGTTTGAGGAGGACCCATCAAAGATCGTATCCGAGTCTGGCGAGGAAGATGACGATGAAGATGAAACTGGTGGCGAGGGAGATGGAGCTGATTGGAAATTGGTGATGAGCAAAGAAGACAAACTAATGAATAAGCAGTTCAAGGACCCAAGTCAGATTACATGGGACACTGTCAATAAAAAGTTCAAGGAGATCCTATCTGCACGAGGTAGGAAAGGTACAGGCAAGATGGAATTGGTTGAACAACTCACCTTTTTGACTCGAGTGGCTAAAACCCCAGCTCAAAAGCTTGAGATTCTTTTCAGTGTTGTCTCTGCACAGTTTGATGTGAGTCCAAGCCTCAGGAACATGCCAACAAATGTTTGGAAAAAATGTGTGTTGAATATGTTGTCCATCCTGGATATCTTGACTCAATATTCAAACATTGTGGTGGATGACATGGTAGAACCTGATGAGAATGAGACTCAGAAAGAAGCTGATTACCAGGGCACCATAAGAATTTGGGGCAATTTGGTGGCTTTTATGGAAAGGATCGACGTAGAGTTCTTTAAGAGTCTGCAGGTTATTGATCCTCACACCCGTGAATATGTTGAGAGGCTTAGAGATGAACCTATGTTGTCAGTTCTGGCCCAGAATATCCAGGATTATCTGGTGGCTGGGGATAACAAGAGTGCTGCAAAAGTTGCCCTTAAGCGAGTGGAACTTATTTATTACAAGCCACAGGAGGTGTATGCTGCTATGAAGAATTTGGCTGAACAAACAGGAGATGTGGAGTTGGAGAGTGAATCGGTGGAAGTGAGCAAGGTTCCTCCTGCATTCGTTGCAACACCTGAGCTTGTTCCTAGGAAGCCTACTTTCCCTGAGAATAGTAGGACCTTGATGGATGTCCTTGTATCTCACATATACAAATATGGCGATGAACGGACCAAGGCTCGTGCTATGCTTTGTGATATTTACCACCATGCACTATTGGATGAGTTCTCAGTCTCGCGGGACTTACTGCTTATGAGTCACTTACAGGACAATATCCAGCACATGGACATATCAACGCAGATATTGTTTAACAGGGCTATGGCCCAGCTTGGTCTTTGTGCATTTAGGGTGGGGCTTATTTCTGAAGGCCATGGCTGCCTCACTGACCTGTATTCTGCTGGAAGAGTGAAGGAATTATTGGCACAAGGTGTCTCCCAAAGTCGTTATCATGAGAAGACACCAGAACAGGTATTATGTGAAGCTTATGGTCAATAACTTATGTTCCCATTTCGCTTCATTTGCCTTTTATCTACATTTATGAGATTTGGCTATTTCTGTTATCTGTCGTTTGTGGGTGTTCATCATTAATATGTGCTATAAAGTGGAAACATCATTATATGTGCTATAAAGTGGAAAGCAATGAATAACTACAATTAATAACATTTGAATATTCTGTATGGGACCTAAGACCACAAATACTAGTTTGCTCTTTGCTGGAAATTAAAGCCAATTGCTTAAATTTGATCCCCCTTATATCTGCATTCTGTGTTTATCTGTTCAAGAGCCTATTTAGTTAATTTTAAGGTCGTGAAGAATTTAGATTTGACTGGTCGATAGATGTGTGCATTGGCCAGTTGTCATGAGTTCTTTTCTTACATCGAAGCCTGGATAGATACCAAGGATAAGTAATTTTGTAACACTATGAAGTTTTACCTTTATGTTTAGTCATCTGTTGGTTAGTTATATTAGTTGAAGAATAACAACAACAATCTCATTTCCTCAGCTTTTATTTTTCATATTATTCTTGTCCTTGATTCTTATTCTTGGTTTTCCCTTCTGTTGCACTTGGGAGAATCCTGCAGAAATAACATTCTGAATACTTATGATTCCCTTGTTTTTTTTTTTCGAAGATGAATTTTGTGAGCTGCATATTTGCTATTATATCTTTATTTCTTGGGCTGCGTAGCACTGACCCCCTCTGCTTGACATAATCAGGAACAACAAGAAAGAAGGCGCCAAATGCCATACCACATGCATATCAATTTGGAGCTTCTTGAGGCAGTGCATCTAATATCTGCAATGTTGCTAGAAGTTCCGAATATGGCATCCAACAGTCATGATGCGAAGCGTAAAGTGATCAGCAGGACCTTTAGAAGATTGCTCGAGGTTAGTGAAAGGCAAACCTTCACTGGTCCACCTGAAAATGTGAGGGATCATGTTATGTCTGCTACAAGGGCTCTAAGGCAGGGAGATTTCCAGAAGGCTTTTGATGTAATTAAGAGTCTTGATATGTGGAGGCTTGTCAAGAACAAAGACAGTGTTCTTGAAATGCTAAGGGCCAAAATTAAGGAAGAAGCTTTGAGGACCTACCTTTTCACGTATGCATCCTCGTACAGTTCCCTGAGTTTGGACCAGCTTGCTAAGATGTTTGACATTTCCGATACACAGACTCACTGCGTTGTTAGCAAGATGATGGTTAATGAAGAGCTACATGCCAGTTGGGATCAACCCACACGTTGCATTGTATTCCATGATGTTGGTCAAACAAGACTTCAAGCTTTGGCATTTCAGTTTGCTGAGAAGCTCTCAGTTCTTGCAGAAAGCAATGAGCGAGCTGCTGAGGCTCGGATTGGTGGGGGTGGACTGGAAGGCCTTCCAAGGAGAAGGGATGGCCAGGATTATGCTGCCGCGGCTTCTTCTGGTGGGGGGAAGTGGCAAGACTTCTCTTTCAATCAGGGAAGAACAGGTAGCAGTGGTGGCCGTTCATATAACTCTGGTGGTGGTAGAATGTCTGGGCAAGGATCAAGGGACCGTAGAGGTACAGGATCATATGGCTACCAGAGCTTGGGGCAGAGTAGAACTGGTTCAGGATCCCGTGGAAGCCAGAATGAACCGTCCACCAGGATGGTCAATCTCAACAGGGGAGTTCGTACCTAGGTGATGAGATTGAGCCTTGCTTTTCAAAGATTTTGATATTTTGGAAGAGCTGTTTACGTCTTTGTCCACCTAATACTCGTACATTTCTACTTGGATGTTATTGCTGTCTGATTAATAATTTCTAGAATAATGTCGTCCTACTGTCTTTAAACGCATTGTGAGCTGCGTTGTTCTTTAGAATTCTCTTGTGAGATCATCGGTATTAACCCGAAGCCTCGAGTTGACTTTCAAGAATAAGACAGACTTTCTAGATGACTTTTTGGCCAGGTAATCAAAGGCTCCTAGTTGAAAGAGTGCCCGAGAACTGCTCAAAACTCTGCTATCGACAGTTAGAAATCGTCTGCATACAGAGAGGTAAGCTTATCCGAGTAGTTTGGTATTGTTGCAATGAATTGATATCTAGGATTGAAATAGTCGGCATGATATTATCATATTAATGGATTTATTTTGAAATTTTCATGCAATTGTTTTCAACTACTTGATCCTCAAATTCAAATTGTGATGGATTTGCAATCCTACATTACTTTGTTTTGGTAATCGATCGATATATTTGGTTCTAGAAAGTAACATGTAAAAGTCAATTTATCAAAATGTATGGATTATAATTCTTTAGTTGCATTTATATTATAAAAATTACATTGATGGATTTTAACTAACAATTTGAATGGATAAGCGTTGTTTGAACAAAAAGTTTAGCTTGAAATTGGTTCGTCCTAATTGCACTTAGTAGCAACTACTCATAGTGCCTAACGTTCTCGTTTTTTTGACCATGGGAAATTGCATTTTGATGTGTATCCAGGATTAACTTTCCAATGGTGCTGTGGGTAATAATAAGAGAAATTTTTATACAATTAAATACAAGCAATTATTTAATATTTTAAAATTGTTTTTTTTTTATAATTAGCGATAATTTTATTTCATCAATTCAAAAAAATAGTTGAAAAAAAAAAAATTTGAAGAAAACAGTTCGAATAATTAGATAAATGCGGCAATTTAGATTGTATTTAATTACTTTAATTTCAATCACACAAAGATTGACCATTTTTGATTTTTTGATAGTTATATCTTTTAAACTTTGACCGTTTGTATTGTATAATACTTGATGAAAACCATATAATTGAAAAATGCATTTCAAGCTCTTTTTATTGATATATGGAATATTTTTTATCAAATATTATACAACACATAAATATATTTAAGGTCAAAATTTAAGAAATACAACTATAAAAAAAATTAAAAAGATAATTTTTTTTTTAATATTGCATGCTTCCTTGAAGAGTAGAAAATAATTTTAATGAATAACCAAATCAAGCTTGGATAAAGGAGCAGGCGAGTCCTCTGCCGATTACTTTGTCACTTTGTGTAACATGCAAGAGAGAATAACCTTATCAAATTCCTATTATTAATACTTTGACTGAATTCGTAGTTAATTACAACAATAAATTTAGTCAAGTTAGAATAACCTTTAAACAATTTTAATAAGCTGCTTACTTTTTATGGTATCCAACCCGCATGGCTTATAAAATGTGAAGGAAAATGTTTTCAAGCCTTGTATCTTTAGAGTTGAGTAGTTGACCAACCTATCAAAAAAATTATTCTCCCAATTTAAAAACAATCGATTTTTTTTACATATCTAGATAAATCTTTAATCTTCAATTATTCTTAATTATATTATTAGAAAAATTAAAAAATTAATATTATGAAAGTATTTAAAAATAACCAATTATATAAATTTTATATTTTATACAATTTAATAATTACTACTAATCACAAAGTTCAATTTCAAAAAATCAAACGCCACTGGTTTCTTGACAGTTATAATACTATTTAAATCTAACAAAATATTTAATGAATTATTAATTCAAAGATAGATTCTAAGTGTTACTCTACCTTTAAAAAGGAAACAAGTAAATTAAAATGAAGAAAATACAAATATAAATATCAAATACAATAAAAGCAGGGTATGAAATCGTAAAAAAATTAGTCCGTATGTTTTAAGGGAAAATATAACGGAGTATTACTTAATAAATAATTGGCATTCGAAAAGGAAAATTATTACTCTCCCCATCCCAAAATGTATAGGATATTTTCTCAAAATAAAAATATCATAAATGGTTCTCATTTTGATCAAATAGTAAGTGAAGTATTGGAGGGAAAATTTTAATTGAGATAAGAATTCAAATTTGCATACAAATTTGTGTAGGTCAAAATACCTAAACAAACTTTGATGGAGATCCTCCATTTTTATAATATCGCTTTTAGCAAAAAATTATTTTTGCAATTGTCATTTTAGCATAATAAATAAAGATTTTTACATTTTTAACGTATTTTTCGATTACTTCTTTCTCTTAAAATGCTAAACTAACTAATAATATTGCTTCAATCGATCATTATTCTATATTTTTAATGTACTTTTGACTATTTTTATTTTTTCTTAATGTGACAAGAAACTACTAAAACCCATAACTAAAAAAAAAAACAAGAAAGAATGAAGGGAAAATAAATAAATCATCACATATGTACGTGTGTGACTACAAAGCTCCTTAAATCATTGATTGTCCATATATTACTAACATAAATGGTTTCGGCATCGCCACCTCCTTCTTCAAAAGTGTGTTGATTTCTCCCACATTTGTCTTAATTATTAATCATCAATTAATCTCTGTTAACGTTTAAGAAAAATTTAAAAAATTATGTCCCATAATGTTGTCTTGTTTTGTGTTCTACCTTTGCATGGTTATTTCAGGACATAATCTCAGAGAATGGAGTTCGACGAGAAGCAAAATGGAGGTACTCAACTTTCCACTCAGTCACTGCTATGTTTTGTCCTGGAGTTCTCAGCCTACCTTATGCCATGGCTTACCTAGGATGGTATCTCCATCTACGTTTTTAATTTAACTGAGAGATTTGACTAATTAATTCAAAACATGATTGATGTTAAATTAATTTTCAAATATTGTTTAACGTTTTTTGCATGTTATTTGATGTGTAATTATGTAATGGTAGGATTGCTTTGATAAAACACAAAAACTAAATATTATATAGAATGTATTCAACATCAATATGCCCTAATACTTCTTAAAAGGTCACGTCACGTGAGGAATGGGTTGGAGGTCGGATAGGATGCAAGTCGCAACCTTATCCTGCAAATTGACCCAATGAAGTGCAAAAGTTGGTTATTCTTTACTGAATTGACCCAGGATAAGCGGTCTGATAGTATCCATTCTAGGCGGTTTTTAAATTGACCCAAAATTGAAGTGCAAAAGTTGGTTATTCTTTATCGAATTGATCCAAGATAAGAGGAAAGATAGTGTGCAATCTTATATAGGATGTATTGTTGGTTCAAAAGGTTGTTGGAAAATAATTAAACGACTATTATTCTTTAAGTTTTAGAATAATTTAATGCAAGTACGATACTACACAAAATTGATCAGGTTACCGATTTATTTAGTTGTTCATATTTAACCGAAAACTTTGAGTTTGACAATATATTTTGATCACAATAAAGTAAAACTGTGTGTCAGTGGTGAATTGAATGGAAGGAGTGTCTATAACAATAACATAATCCAACGCCATCTTAGAAGAATATGATGAGAATTAATGTTTTTAAAATTTAGTTGTAGAGGGAATGCCCCTCCATGCTCTAGGCCTATGCTCCTCTACTGTCCATGACAAGACGATATTAGAATCTTAATTGTTAAACTTGCCGTCTATTACAGGGGTCCTGGAACACTGGTGATGATATTATTATGGTGTGTCACTTTGAATACAATGTAGCAACTGATAGAGTTGAACGAATCACTGCCCGGGGTCCGTTTTGATCGATACCTTGAGCTTGGGCAGCATTCCTTCGGACCTAAGCTTGGTGCATGGATTGTGCTCCCTCAGCAGCTAATAGTCCAGGTTGGATGTGACATTGTTTATATGGTCACTGGAGGGATGTGTCTCAAGAAGTTCATGGAGATAGCTTGCTCAAATTGCACCAATATTAGACAATCCTTCTGGATTTGTATATTTGGTGGATTCCATTTCTTTCTTTCTCAACTGCCTAACTTCAACTCTGTTTCTGGTGTTTCCTTAGCTGCTGCTGTCAAGTGTATCAGGTATTCAATCTTTACTAAAGTGTATATGTTAGCTCATTACAAATCAACATAACCGATCAAAGCGGCTTCATTACTGATTGCTTAAATATAATTCATCTACTACTAAAAATCTTACAACAATTGAAGTAGTTAATCCATTTATCGTTAAGTTGTCAAAATTGATATTATGTTTCATGGGGGACATTGTTAATTTGCAGCTATTCCATTATAGCCTGGGCTGGTTGTTTGAGTCGTGATAGAGTAGCTGATGTGAGCTATTCATACAAAAGAACAACTAATATTTGATTCCATGTTCAAAGCTTTCAATGCTTTGGGACAAATTGCATTTGCTTATGCTGGTCATGCTGTGGTCCTGGAAATTCAGGCCACGATACCATCAACTCCTGAGAAACCTTCGAAAGTTTCAATGTGGAAGGGTGCATTGTGCTCATATTTCATCAATGCGATTTGCTACTTTCCAGTTGCTTTCATTGGATATTGGACATTCATGATGTCACCGATAATCTGCTTGTTGAATTGAACATCCCCCATGGCTTATTGCTGCTGCTAATCTTATGGTTGTGGTTCATGTCCTTGGTAGCTACCAGGTACTATATAATGGCGCACAAAACTTCTTTCTATCGCATCATGAAATGCCGTAAACAAGTTATGTAAATCACAATTGGTGAATTTTCTTGTGGTTTATGAATGACAAGTGCTTATTGTAGGTTTTTGCAATGCCTATCTTTGACATGCTAGAGACGACAATTGTGAAGGATCTCAACTTCCCACCCGGAATTCTGCTCAGACTTATTGTTCGTTCTGCTTATGTTGGTGAGAATCTAATCAAAATACAATAACAGAATAGTTAAGCAATTTGAGTTCCATTATTCCCAAATTTTCTCATGACTACAAAAATTATATTGCAGCACTTACTCTGTTCATCGGCGTGACATTCCCTTTCTTTGGTGATCTTATTGGTTTCTTTGGTGGATTTGGTTTTGCCCAATTTCCTTCTTTGTAAGAAAAGCTACCTTTTCATTTTACATAATTGGCATTCCATTTCTCACAATTAATTTAATACTGTATTTAACTTTAACTTTTGCAGCTTCCAAGTGTAATCTGGCTGAAACTAAAGAAACCAAAGATATTCAGTATATCATGGCTAATTAATTGGGTAAGTTCCATGGAAAACTTAATGAAATAAAGATGCAAATGTATGAATTATAAGTTCCATTGGAGTGTTCATTATGTTTGCATCAACAATTGGTGGACTTCGAAATAAATATTGTTGCAGATTCCTCCACTTACAAGTTCTACTCTTGAGATGATGAATACATTTTTTATTGATTGTTACTTATGTATATCATGAATAGTAATAATGTAATCAATAAATGCATGATGCATTTATAAATCATAATCTATGAAATGAGGCACAAAGAATGTATGAAATGATGTAAAAAGAGGTAGATGAAATTTTCCCGAAAGTTAGCTCATTGTGCAATGATAATATTCGACACATTTTTATTTAATATATCGCTTTTTATCGATCTTCTACTTATGAGATCACACACATATAACGGAACCTAACTAATAATATAATTATAATTTCTCAAGTTTAATGTAACTTGAAGGAAACAATTGAGGTCAAATTTCAATTAAGAAAAAGTTCCCAACCATGCGCCTAACAAGTGGGAAGGAGGACTGGAGGAGGAGTTTGATATTCCAAATGCCTCATTCTAAATGAGATAATTGGTTATTTAATTTAAAATGTACTTAATTCATCTTTTGAAAAAAAGAAAGAAAAAGAAAAACTTCTATCTCCACCTCACCCCACCCCCTTTGAAAAGAATAATTCATTTTTCATTCATTTTATTTCCAATTATACTTTAAAGAGTAGTAAAAGTACGAAAGAGTTCGGATTATCTTTAATGTGGAATATTACATCTTAGAGGCATTTGTTTTGATTGTTAAATGTCTTCTCTATCCCACTATATATAAAATGTTTTTGCATTTTATTTTCAATTATACTTTAAAGAGTAGTAAAAAGTATGGAAGAGTTCGAATTATCGTTAGTGTGGATTATTACATCTTAGAGACATTTATTTTGGTTGTTAAACGTATCTTCTATCCCACTATAAAATATTCTTGAAGAACAGTATTATTGTTACAAACCCATAGGGTTCCTGGGAATTGAATTATATATTAATTTGTTGTTTTTTGATCTATAAAACCCAAAATACATACCATTTTGAAAAAGATGAAGTTGATGGAAATAATTACTCCTGTATTCCTGGATATATATCATTTTGCTTGTAGTCACAATAAACATCTACTTCTGTATTTTTTCAATTAATCGAAGTGGAGAAAGTTGGTTCTTTAAATCCATCCCAAGCATTTTTAGGCTATGTTGCATCCTTGACAATAATAATATGTAACAAGGTTGATATACACTTCTAAATGCATAACGAAATAAGCATGCATGACATACGATGATAAATATAGCTATAAAATATTCGCATCATATGTATTCCATTTGAAAATTTTAGGTTACAAACATTGTACTATATATTATAGGGTCAAACATTACAAAATCTTCTCCTGCAATCTTCCATGCATACTTGTTTCTTGATCATATCTACATATGGTCATTGTACAAAAAAGATATCGCAATAGATATACTTATTGAAACTCATTAACTAAATTGAAAATAAAAGAAATTTTTTATAAATCAAAGTTATGTAGTTTAATATATATATGCTTGGAATATATACTTTTTAGTGAAAAATTAGCCTTCTAAATAACATATTTATACAATTGGTATTATTTCTAAACACATTTTGATTGAAATAAAGTCTTATAAACTATACAAAACCATAGACATATAACTATAAATATACGGTTTTAGAAAAGTAGGAGGAACATTCTTTTGTTTCCAACGTTTCTGATGAAAAGTTGGAAACTCAGGAAATATTTCTAAAAATGTTTAGAAAATTCAATTTATATTCTTGGGACACAATTTGGAACATGACTGAATACAACCTGTCACGCCAAGACAATCGATCACACAATCCTTAAAACATTTAATATAATCAACCGAAGCATAGTTTGAAGTAACTCGGACCATAAATTCTGATCAAAATGCCACAACAAACTAATGAAGTAATTTGAGTTCCACTATTCCCAAATTTTATCTTGACTACAAAAATTAAATTGCACAAATTACTCTGGTCATTGGCGTGAGATTCCCTTTCTTTGGTGATCATATTGGTTGATTTGGATTTGCTCCAATTGCCTTCTTTAAGAAACTCAACCTTATCATTTCACATAATTGGCATTCCATTTCTCATAATTGATTTGTGATTTACGCTTCTTTCGGGTTTTACGAACATGTTTCTTTCTTTCTCTTATTGTGGGTGGTCCGGCCTTATTCGTAAATTTCTACATATAGGATATTCATTTTATAATTTAAAATATAAAATTCAACATGGAATTCATTTTGGATAAAATAGAAGAAAACAAAAGCTCAAAAAAAGTGATTGACCGAGTCAAGTTTTGAACTAGAAATCTTCTATAAAATAAGTCAAAATTTCAACCAATAAAGCTACATGTTTTAATATAGGGTATTCATATCCACGTAACATGCAAGGTCCGGCCATGCGAGTTTTAAGTCCTGAGTATTTTTTATTAGGGTATGTTCCATTTCCTTGACAATATTTACATGTAAGAGGTTCATCTACTATATAAAATAAAGAAATAAATAAGCATGGAAATGATGATAAATATAACTATAAAGATCCGCAACACCATATTATTATATTGATATTTTTAGGTTACAATCCTTGGGGGTCAAACATTACATAATCTTCTCTTGCAATCTTCTATGCATGCTTCTTTCTTGATTATATCTACAGAACAAAAGATGGTATTTAAAAATAAATTAAGATTAGTTAAAACATTGAAGCATAGATGCTAAAAAAAATAGCATACCTCTACTATGCAAATGTGCACAATGACCATATGTACAACGAATGTTGCAATTATCCTTTACACTTAAAACTATGGCGGTAGTCTTATGGCATACTTTTCCACATAATAGAATACAACCTGGCGTACCAACACAACCGATCACACACTCTTTAAAACATTGAGCATAATCAGCTGCGACATAGTTTGAGAACAATAAAACTATTAGGACTATTGGGATTGATATTTGGTCAATCTTCTTTGTCATTCTTGTATGGTGTTTATCTCTTTATCAAAATAATTTGACGTATGAAACGACCACTTCTTATCGTATATTTATATTGATGCCATGCAATCATATTTTTATATATTACTAAGTCCATCCCACATAACTTTGACCAAGTTCTAGAATTTATTAGTCTTCACTTTTTAAGGAAACATATTTTCGACATTTAATAGTGATTAGGGATGTTTCGGTTTGATTCGGTCGGAGTTTTTTAAATTTTTTGTGGCAAGTCGATTCTATCGGTTTTTAAATACACAAAACCTTCCCAAGTAAGAAATTAATTGATTTGAATCGGTTCGGTTGATGTCGAGTTTTCATTCTTGTCGGTTCGGAGTTACATCGGTTTTTCGGTTTTTATAACAATAATATAATATAAAGTTTTGTGATTTCAGAATTAAAATAAAATACACGCTTAATTTTCGCCACGTACACCAAATGCATGATATAGCAATGGGCAAAATGATTGTAGTAGGTGATTACTAGCGGATAGTTCGACTACATGCACAGCCAATAAATATAACTTCTGAGCAAATTACTAACACATGCATAATAACATTGATTACTAACAGATACTTCCAAACATTCACAATCATGATTTGGCCAAAATAAATGCTAAAAGCTGGCTTCGAACTAAAATAGTTATAAACTAAAAATATACGAATATACATATTTTGAAAACAAAATATATACTTTTCAGTTAGTTAAAGCCGGTTTCGAGTTCGGTTTATGCTAAAATCGAAACGATTAATTTATTAGGTTTGATTATTTTTCTTTCGTTCGGTTTGGTCTCATTTTTCAACCAAATGGTAAAAATTCGGTTTGAACGAGCCGGGCCGGTAAAAAGTGTCGGTAAAAATTCGGTTCGATTCGGTGGGTTTTCAGTTTGAACCCGAGCCAGAATGCGCCATAATAATTTATGTTTTACTATTCGTGTTCCCGCAATATTAAACTTTGAAAATTTTTTCTTAGTTAAGGCACCATTTTTATGTTGACATGGGTATAACTAGGGGTGGATGCAGGTGGAACCGAACGGAGTCGGGGCTTGATGGCGGTATCGAATTCGTATTTATTTGTATTTGAGTCGAATACTAAATTAAATTCGAATCGATACCATTCCATTCTATCAATATTCAAATTCGATTCGATGTTCGTCATATTTTATATTCGAGCATGAAATTAAATTTTAATATACATATTTTCATATAAATTAATAAAATATCTATACAAATATTTCGAATTTACAGATTATTCGAATATTTGGTTCTAGTCCCTAAATAGTATATTGAAATTTTTTAATCTGGTAAAGCATTCATATCCCCGCGTTTGAATTTACCGTTTTTGAATGACAAAATCGGATTCTAGTTCAAATATTCGAATTCGAACTCGAATATTTATCTCGATTAAATATCCGCCCCTGGGTAGAACACCTGATATTTAGGAAATTTAATACTCTAATATTTTATCTTGTCAAGTCGTCCCCATAAATTATCCATCGTTTCAAATCTTTGTCTACCGTCGGGCTAGAGGCATTCACCGAATATATACTTAATCGTATACATTTAAGTTATTAGGTTTTAGATTAGTTAATTAAATGGTTTTGGAGGGTATAATAGACATAGTATTGGAACTAAAAGAGATATTTGATCTAAATATGAGAAAATGTCCACGTTAAGCAAATTTAGATTTGGCACAACCGATTTATACATTCAAGATTATAAGTTCAGCCAACTATGTCGATTGTTGGACAATTGACGATATTAGGATTCGGTATCGGCATTAGGGGTTATGATGGCTTACTAAGGTCATTTCTTAATCATCTATTAAAGATAAATAATTAGGTTAATATTTATTAAATATATTATTGTTGTCTAAAGTGGGAACAAGAAGGGAAACATTCGGGCCAGAAAAATCGAATTCAGGAAAGTGGCTAAGGCGGTTTGGAAAGGATAGGGTTGGGAGAGTTTTTCCTACCAGTCTCTAAATTGTTGGCACACATGAAATAGTGTTCGGCCGCCAGATCTTTTTGCTCCAATTCTGCTTGACTTTTTGAAGCAAGAGAATTTCTCGCTTCTCCTACATTCGACGCACCGCTCCTTAGCTAGAAAATATGTTTTCTTCCTCTTTTCTTTCGTTTCAATTTAATCGTTCTAGTAAAATCCACGGAAGAGTTCGGACAATTTTCTGGTTTGGACTTTCTTGGAGATACTCTATTTTAGGTATTCGAGCTAACGTGTTTTCGCTAAATTTCAAAATATTGAGAAGAAAGTACACTCAGTTTATTGGTATTGTTTTGTATATCGTAGTATCCTGGGATTCATATCCGATTAGTTTAGAACTTTTAGATACGATGTAGAATCCAACATATGCTAGTATATTGGACATTTATTTTTGCTATTTAAATCAGATATTGGTGAAGCCCAAAATTTATAAGATAGTAGTATTTTATTCATACAATATATAATATTTTATTTTATTTTTTATCGAACAATATGGCGAATGTAGGGATTTACTAGGAAGTAAGTATCGAGTAAAACTTCCACTACTTTTTCCGCTACGGTAACCTTGACGAGGAGTTGTCAGGCAGAGGCTTTGAAGTCGGATAACGGCGGGTGGGATTACCGGTCCTTTTGCTTGATACTAATGAACACACCAGGATCGTTTTTGCTGAACTTTCGAAATCGACTTTTTGAGCTCTTGGCTTCCATTTAATTTCCTAAATTGTCTTTAACCGAGAACAAGTTGATGCTTATTGAAATAACTTTTAGAGGAAAAATTAAGTAAAGTTCACATTGTGAGTACAACAAAAATGACTTTTTATTTAGACCAACATTACGCTAAAGGATTCGGGTTCTACTACAAAAATATTACTTGTTATAATATTAATTTAAAAAAAACAAATACCCCACCTGCTGCTTGTTACCAGTATTTTTTTTAGCTATAAGATTTAGATTTAATTTATTAATTGTGAACTGATCATTTTGAAAGGTCTTACTGTGTATTTTAATTTAATATTAATTCAATGACTCAATAATTTATTTATGGATCGGCATTAGCTAGGCCCATAAAAAAAATTACCTAATCATCTAATATAAATAAGAGTTCTATAAAGTATTAACATATCAGCCATAAAAATAAAATAAAGGATACGATCCCCGAGGCCAAATACGGTAAAGGAATTACATAAATTAATATCGTTGGGATCGGCAAAGTTATTAATTTATTGTTAAATTAATAATTTATTAATTAAAGAGTTTTTAATAAAATCAATAAATGTACATTCGATACGTTTGTTGAATTTATTTAAGAGATTGATCTGAAAGATATATAGCATCTAAGGAATGCTTGAGGAAGATAATTAAATGCAAAGAAGATAATAAGTAAATAGTACGGAGTATTAATGAGAATAATGATATGGTAGGCTTTTGGAAAGCATTTATGCGAGAGAATCAATTTTATGGTGTAAAACTATTTAAAACATTGTTACAATTCAAGGATACAATGCTAGAACGCTATTGGATGGAATAAGAAAAATTAGAATCCAAATAAGATTTCAACTTTAAAAGAAAGCAACTTCCTGAAATTGCATTTTTAAATTTGAGGTGTAATAATTATTTTTTTTTTAATTTCTCACAATTATTGAAATTTATTCTTCTTTTTTTAATGAAGGATACTAAAAAGAAAAAAGAGAAGAATGAGCATGTTAATTTGTGCCATTTTTTATCATCTGTAGTACAACATCTAATGACTAATAGACTTGTTGCTTTACGTTTTACCAAGTATATTATAAATTGATAATTAAATTTGTATAATAAAGAGAAATAATATCTTGAAAATTCTAATTATTCTTATGGAAATCAGAATTATTTTCTTTCACAATAAAATATTATATATTAGGTTTTAATTAATTATTAGAGTTTGGTCGATAACCTCTTACCAAATTTAAGTAATGTGTAGGACCAAGATTCTCAGCACTGAATTTCATAGCTCGGTGTGTGGCAGAAGAGAAAAAACATTTCCAAGATAACAATACAGTTGTAGAGTGAGTAGATAAACTGTTTTTGATTGATTAGAAGCATAAAAATGCTTTGTTAAAAGCAACATTATTTTGGCCTAATTTTTATATAAAATAATAATCAAAAGCGACCTTATTTTCTATAAAAAAAAAATTACAGTTTACCATCTACTACTACTAGAATACGCAGCGGCAAAGGCAGGGAAAATCACGACTCCAAATTTAGTCGAGGCAATTCGAGGGGAGTCGGGGTCTTGGGCGGCAAAACTCAAGCGGGCTTTTTATATGGGTAGGAGTTTGGAGACGGGATAGAGTCGGGGGTGAAAAATTAAAAAAAATATATAAAAATAAAAGAGCCAAAATAGTCCGACTCATTACCGTCTCAAGTACGACTCCTTCAATCTCCATTTGTAAATAATTATAAATTAAAGTTGACCGGAAATGCATCCCGTCTCGTTCTTCAAAATTACTAAAATCGATCCCGAGCCCATAAAGATTGCGGCGGATCTGGCGGTTCCCCGCCCCGTTTGCATATCGATTTCTGCCCCCCGCGGCAAACGCCCACTTGCGGTCCTGGTCGCCCCATATACCGTAGTTCCTTAGCCCACTGCTTTGCTAATCGCCCATAACGGTTCGGCCCTCCCCCCCCCCCAAAAATCTCGAAGTCACAAAAACCCCAGCCCTTTTACTTTTTGAGGGTGATTAAGGTAATTTGATTATGTTTAATTTTAGTTTATTATTTGTAATATTTGATTATGTTTTAATTTTTGTTATTATTTGATTATTTGGTTATGTTTGATTATTTGATTATGTTTGATTATTTGATTATGTTAAATTTTTATTATTTGATTATGTTGAATTTGATTATGTTTGAATTTGTTTATTATTTTTATTTATTATTAGAATTGAGTTTATTTCTAATATTATTTCAAATAGTTGAATAATTTGATAGTTAGTAAATTTGTAGTAGTTGATTAATTGAAGCCAAAGTTATATTCAGATGATTTATATTGGAGTAGTTAATTTTTTAGATTGGTTTATATTAGAGTTTAATAGTTATTGGTTGCGTTTTGATAGTTGAATATTTGTCGTTTGATTGTTGAATAGTTTGAATAGTTGAATTGTTGTGTCGTTTGAATAGTTGAATTTGTTATTATTTGAATAGTTTATATTATATTTGAATATAGTTGAATAGTTGAAGATATAATTTGAATATTTGAATAAACTGAATAATTTGAATATTGTTTATATTATGTTGAATATAGTTGAATAGTTTATATTACGTTGAATAGTTGAATATAATTGAACCGTTGAATATTGTTGAATAGTTGAATATAGTTGAATGTGTTGAATAGTTGATTGAAATCGTCATTTTAAAGATAGTGTATATTATGTTGAATATCGTTGAATATAGTTTAATATAGTTGAATATAGTGTAGTTGTATAACTGATTGAATAGTTGAATTGTTGAATAGTTGATTAGTTGTCGTTTGAATGGTTTGAATAAGTTTGAAATTGGTTGAATAGTTAATGGTTGATTAGTATAGTTAAATTATTAATGGTTGAATAGTATAGTTGATTATTAATGGGTTCCAGAATAGTATAGTTAGAATTGTTAAATTGGTAATTAGTTAATTTGTATGGTTTTAATTGTTAATGAAATTGTTAATTAGTTAATGGTTGAGACCCATTGAAATTGTTAATGGTTTAACTTAGTTAAAATTAGTTAAATTGACAATGGTTTTAAACATTAGTTAATGAAATTGTTAGTGAATAGTTTAAAAGAACTTGGTGAGAATTAATGGTACTTGGATTGCTTGTTAGTGAAGATGGTCAACTTAGTTAATTGAGAGTTGTGAATGGTTAATCTTGTCCCAAGTTGTTAGTTGTTAGTTGTGAGTTATTTAAATTTATTTATTTATGAATAGTTGTGAATTGTTAAAGTTGTGAATAGTTTTTATATATGTTATTGAATGGTTGTTTGCCAATGAATAGTTGTTGTGAATAGAATTGTTAATTGTTAGTTGTGAATAGGGGGCACAATTGTAGTTGTGAATGGTTTGAATAGTTAAAAATATTCTAATATTTCTAAATTTGATTATGGAGATGGCACGTGTGGTGGTAATAGGAAGGAAGGGAGGAAGTGGTGGAGAGCGATGGGCGGGGCCGACCTCCCAGGCCGAGGACTTCTAGGTATTCGTATAAGCGAACCCATTTCCGCCAAAATGCAAATATGAGGCAGAGTCAGCTCCCCCAGTGCGACTTATCGATTTCCTACATACACGGGGGGCGGTTCATCGTCGGGCAACGGCGTCGGGTTCGAGTCAAACTTCTGTGATCTTTTACTACCGTTTCCGAGGACTGGCGACGGCGCGAGAGCCACTGCCATGTCTCGGGCGTTGATAGGGGATGGTGATGAAACTGAGATGGGGCCCCAGGGGCGACCAGTGAAAACATGACGAGCACTTACATAGAGGGGCCAGTCGGCTCGAGATGGTCCCCGTGGGCAGAAGTTGGAATTAGAGATCACAATTCGTGCAAGTCCCACTGATTGTCTAAATTAATTGAATAGTTATTTTATTTATTTATGTAGAATAACTTATGACGTTTGGTTTTTTGAAAGTATCACTCGATGGCGGATTGTGAAGACAGAGATGATCGCGAGTTCGTCCCGGTTACGGCCCTCGTCACAGATCGATCGAGATTAAGGCGACATCCAGGAGATCGTTCGAGTAAGTCTTTGCAAAAATAATAAGAAGTTAGTTGAAAATATTTTGAGTGATTTATGATGCAATTAGATTTTGTTTTATTTGTTTTTCGGGGAGGGTATACGATTAAAGAATGGGGCGTATGAGCGAGGCTCGGCCGATATTGACGAGGAGAAAGGCGCGAGGAAAGGCTGCCCAGCGGCCATGAGAGAGGAGAACTACCGAGGGTACGGATGGGCAGGCCCGATTATCACGGCGGCAGCCCGAAGCGGTGGTGGCACCTCCGCGTCGATTAGGGCGATATCTCCCGCTATTGGGCGTCGGCGGCAGCGTCGGATCGCGAAGACGGCGAGTCGGTCAGCGCTCTTCGAGGCGTCGGTGGCGAATGGCGGCGTCCACGTCGGGGGAAGCGATCAGCGGTAGAGCGATTTGAGGTTGAGGAGAGGTAAATAAATATTTGTTTTTAATTTTTTGTTTTATTTTTTACTCAATTATTTGTGTTGAATTTCTAATAATCGATATTCTTGTATTTCGGAGAAGAAATGAGGAGGGTTCGCATTTGGGTATCTGATGAAGATGAACAGAGAAGAAGAAGAAGGACAAGGATACCCTCGAGGAGGCAATGACCCGGATTCTGACCGAAGTGGGACATAAGGTTTGTAAAGAAGTATATTAGTTTGTTGCATTTTTATATGTTTTTTTGTTTATGGATTAATTAGTTGTGAATAGTTTGTGAATAATTGTTATAGTTGTGAATAGTTGTTATAGTTGTGAATAGTTATTATAGTTTGTGAATAGTTTATTATAGTTTATTATAGTTGTTATAGTTTATATAGTTTATTATAGTTTATATAGTTGTGAATAGTTGTTATATTTAGCGAATAATTGTTATAGATGTGAATAGTTTTATATAGTTGTTATACTTGTTGTAAATAGTTGCTTATAGTTTGTTATGTTTATTATAGTTTATATAGTTGTTATAGTTTGTTTAGTTTGTTATAGTTTGTTTGTTTGAATTATTTAGTTTATAAATACTTCAAGGCCACTTATTAGCAAAGATGTGTTCAAAATACGGGGAAACGATACAATGAAACTTCCGTGAGGCCTAAAGGGGAGGATAAAGATCCGTCACCAGTTTCAGCAGTGAGACTTGGCTGGAACCTCACGGGCGCGTCGAGGTGGATGGCGAAGGCGGGGTGCTCGGCGGGAAACTCCGTTATACTGAGGTTCTTGGTAGATGATCCATTCTGACACCGCCGCCTGTAGCGGTGGTGTTGGGTTCGAGGCTCGAGGCGATTTGTCTTGAGGAGGCAAGCGAGAAAGAAGAGCGAGGGGAGGGAGAGAAAGCAGAGCCACTTGCCGAGGGAGTTGGAAAATGTAAAAATTTGGGCCGAGGAGGGAGTTGAAGCTTTCAATTGAAAATGTGGAGGGTTGGCTAAATTTGTTTTTATGTAAATGAAAGTTAACGGCCGGGGGGGGGCTTCTTTTCGATGGACCACAGCCACCGGCGTTAACGCCGGTCGATCTGTGGTAAATTTCGTAGCGGGTATTGGCCAGCCAGGTGATGCTCCCGCTTCGATTCAGCGCCGCCCGCGAAACATCGATTTCGAGAACCAGAACATGCCATCCCAACATGGAGGCCCCAGCATCCAAGCCACCAGATGAGCGGCCCAGATAATATGGGTGAATTATTTGTTACATTGTTTAGATTGTGTTATGTACATTTGAATTATTAGTAATGGTTGTGTTATGTACTTTTTAGTATTGTGTTTATATATTTTATTATTATTGAATTATTTGTTGTGTTTGTTTGTTTATTGGTTATGTTTAGATGTGCTGGCATTCGGCGGGTTTGGTTATGTTTTGGTGTTTAACTGCCGGGTTGAACACGTTTGTTTGTCATCGGTTTTTTTACGGGTTCAGCGGCCAGGCGGTATGGAGTCAGGTTGCGGGGCCGTTGTATGAAAAATTATCCGGATGAGCGGTAATAAGGAGCGGATGGAGACGGGTTATGAAAAATTTACCGATTTGAGGCAGGGAATGGAGAGGCAATTGGAAGAAATGGAGGCGGTATAGAGGCGGTTTGTAAGATAAGATATATTTAAAAAGTGCACTTTCACGTTTCTTGAAAGTATTGCCAACCCCGTTTCACATACGGTACTGTATTTAACAAAAAATCATTAATTTATATACGTAACACAATCATAATATATTATATCATTAATTTAAATCAATCACAACTAATAACGTGTTATATATTGGCGTATGGCTAATAATAAGTAACACAATGTAATCCGCGTATACTAAATTAGATTACATGCGAAGTATGATGTGAATATAAGATCTTTGTTAAAGCTGTGACCCGTTAATATAGATGAGAGGTTACTGACTACATCTTTTTCATGATATGTCGGGCTTTAGCATGCTCGCGTTAGTTATGCGTATCCACTAATTCAATTATTATTTACAAATATCATATAATATTATTTTTGAAATATAATATCTCCTTAACAATCGTGAATCGAGAAATTGTAAAAACCATTAAATATTGAATAAAATGGAGTCGGGATGGAGGCAGGACATCTCAATGCAAATCTCGTTTAAGAGGCGGGATCGAGAACAGGGAGCCGTCAGCAATACGGCTACATCAGATGCTCGCTTTTTGTAATAGTATAATGGCTAAATGCCAGGCTACATCCGTCTCAGTTTGTATTAGTATAATATTTAAACCTTATTTAAATACCCGGCTACATCGATACTCGCTTTTTTGTATTAGTATGTATTTAAACATTATTTAAATACCCGACTAATCCCGTCTCACTTTTTGTATTAGTATAATATTCCAAACATTATTTAAATACCGACTATCCAGATCCCACTGTATTAGTATAATATTTAAACCATATTTAAATACCCAGGCTACATCCGTCTCCCTTTTGTATTTAAATACCCGACACAAGCGAGGTTCTAAAAGACAGCCAGGTTATCCCTAGCGTCGATGGCAACCAAGTATACTATCTCAGATTATGTATCGCAGCGATGAGATCGTAAGCGATGGTGTGTCGCTTCGCGCGATAATCGAGCAGCGAGAAGTGAGTCGATTGGACCTAAATATGCAAAAATGTGGATATGCCATTTAGATACTGAATATCTTCCAAGAAGAACAACAACCTCCTCACCATTCTATTGACATAATCAATAGCGTTGTCGTTGTTGAACCCGAGGCGTTTTGTTGTTGTTGAAGGGAAACGATGTGGTATCCGATCGAGGGAGATGGTTGGGATTACAGTGGAACTATCGAGCAGCGTTTATGGCGATGATGAGGGGAAGGCAGGCTCCTCGGAAGGCGATTAATAATCAAATATTTTTAAGTTACAAGTTTTTAAGTATAGTAATTTTTGGCTTTGATAAACTTACATTAGTACTGATAGGTATGTTTTTGTATTTATTGCTTCTTCATATTGTGTTCAAAAACTGTGATAACTATGTAAACTGATAACTTCTTTCATATTAGTATTGTTTACATGTGAGGGGAGTTTGGTTTTGTAAAGCTGTGTCTTTTTTTGCTTGGTATAGAGTCGGGATGGAGGCGGGGAGGCCGAGGCTAAGTATGGCCACTCTTTTTTCCCGAGGAATGGAGCAGGGATGGTATGGCAGGATGGAGAGCAGAGATTCGAGAGTCTGGTTTCACCATATATATACTTTTTATGTTCCATAATTTTATTGCTTCTTACAACATTAAATTTTATTTTATTTTTGTAGGTCACTTTAAAGGAGTAATGATTAATGAATCAATTTTTTATTTAAGTATATAAATTTATATTTGTTAATATATTTTGTAATTACTTTTGTTGTAGGGAAATACTTGAAGTTTCAAATAATGGTAATTTGGTTTTTTTTTTTTAATTTTAGGTTGAATGTTTGATGTTTTATATAAATTAATGTTTGTTTATATGAATAAAAGCATTTTAATACGTTTGATATTTATATGAATGAATGTTTGATCTTTATATATGAATATGATGTTTAATAATATGTTTGTTACATGAATTGTTATATTTATATGTTTGAATCTTTGATGTTTTTATATTTGTTTGTATGAGTTGGATGAATTGAATCTTTTGATATTTGTTTTTATGATTTGGGATTGAGTTTTGGCAGCCACATTTAACAGCAGCCGGGCTCTTTTTATAAAAATGCGAGGAAGGGGTGTCGGGATTGAGGAGCAATTTGGAGGCGGGGAGTTTGGTGCAAATTCTTAGATGATGGAGTCGGAGGTAGGAGTCGGATTACATTCCCCAGGGGAATAGAGTCGATTAGGTAGAGGTCGGTTATTTGGAGGTCGGGAACGTGGGCGGGTTGGTGAGGGGAACATGGAGACGGTTGGAGTAGGGGAACATGGGCGGTTTGGAGTCGGGGGGCAGCTGGAGGCGGGTTTGGAGTCGGGGGAGCACGTGGAGACGGTTTGGAGTCGGGGGGAACATGGAGACGGTTTGAGGTGGGAGGCGGCGTGGAGCGATTTGCGATCGGGGAACATGGAGGCCGGTGGTTTGGAGTGGGGATCAGGCAGGAGGCTGAGGTATGGGTAGGGTTATGTGGAGGCAGGGTTGGAGTCGGTTGAAGCCGAAAATGTTCGAGGCTGGTTTAAATCGGAATGGAGGCAGATTTGGTGATTTAGAGGCAGCAAGAATTGGGGTTCAGGCTCAGATCCGGCAAAATAGAGGCCCGGTTTGGAGGCAATTAAGGCGTCTCTTTTTGCCCGATTTCGATAGTGCATTGAGGTAGGGGCCCACACAGGTCGGTATGATCATACGAGTTGTGTACCGATTAGGTGATAGGTATATTTATTAATTTATTTACTTTGGGTATATATTTGATTATTCTAGGATATTATCGATTGATTTGTCGTGTTCTCTGGACACGTTATTGTAAGTGATTCCTGTAGCACGTTGTTTTCTTGAGTATTTGCATTCATGTAATAGCAAAATATTGTTTTAAAGGTCTGTTATAGTATTATGAAAGCGAGATTCAGGAAACTTCAAATGTTATTCATTTTATTGTTAGTAATGAGTGTTTGTAGCAGTGGGTTAAATCTTTGTCGGTGAAACTATAGTTTGACGGAATGATCATTTTGAAATTGTGAATCGATGATATTCTTGATTGGGATTATGATGGACACCGGCGGGGTATAGTGGACCTGTCGGCGGGGTATAGCCGTGTGGTTCTCGGCGGGGTATGAGTAAATGGACCTGCAGTTGTGGAGGATTGTAATCTCGGTCCTTGCGTGGCTATATTTGTTATTATACTTGACATGTGTTGAGGAATGGATTATGTGATTTTAGCTTACATTTGTTATATAAGTTACAGTTTGTGTTAGTTCGTTGGTTGAGAAAGGTATTTATAATATTATTTATATATATATGTAAATATGAATTTTTGAACCGCTCGTCCATTTTGGGTAGTGAAGGTTTAACTACGAGGAGCTGATGTAGGCTTTACCACTTACTTTTCCGCCATTCGGATAAGAGGCCAGTAGGGAGTTTATTTGTTTTGCTTTGGGGTGTTAGTGAAGTGTTGATTATGATTTCAGCACAACTTAGAGTTGCGCCGTGAATACTTAAATCGAGGTTTTTTGTTATCATTGGTTGAAAAGATGATAAGTATTTTCATAGAAGTTTGTTCTAATGTTGGCTTATTTGAGAGAGATTATTTTAACAACTTGGTATTTTTATATGATCTTTGTGCTAATGATTGACTTTTGGACTATTAACAAGATTGAATTGAATATGAGATCGAGTTCGGTTAAGTAGGTATAACATTCCCAAACTATTTTGAAACAAGGTATTACACCTCCCGCCAAACCGACTCCGTTCTCCATCACCAGAAATCAAGTCAAAGCATTGATTGTTTAAACTGCCAATGACATTTCTACAGCATAAGTTTTTGCCGACCCAAACAGACATCAAGTGTATGGCATGTGTTTAACAATTTTTTACATCTATTAGCTCTTTTGAATGCTCAGTCAATAAGCATTTACCAAGAATGCAATAACAATTCCTACTCACGTTTTTCATCAGTTGGCTATCGAATAATTATATGAACTTCAATAATGGTGGTGTTCTTCCAACCATTTTTTTTTAGTTAGTGGGTGATAATTTCATGATTATATGGGTTGATTGACCAGAATAAGATTAAGATTGAATTTGAAGATGGATCGGGGAGAAGAAGCCCAGGAATAAAATAGACTGGACCACGTAGGGCTGGGGAGTGTGACGAGTTGAATGGGGTCAAAAGTTGTAAATTTCCATTAAGGGGGAGAAGACGTTAGAGGTTCTTGGTTTGATTAAATTTCGAATTAAAGGGTAATGAAGTCCGTAATCACTTAGTCCATGCAAAATCATTAATGAAGGAGGCCATCGAACAAATAGCTTAATCGGTAAAACTATAAAGGTAAGCCAGAGTCAGAATCGAAGTAAGTTCGGTTTGATACCCAGTACTACAACTTTTTCGGAAACTAAACTCTTTTTCAGATCCTTTTCTTGACTTGATAGTCGGATATTTAGAGCCGGAAAGCCAGGTCCTTGTTTGTAAGACTCTAGATCGGGCCGTATCAGCTGCGACTTGGAGGATTTTGTGATCCGGCTCGGGACGAAGAAACGGACGGATGTAAATTGATTGGGTTTAATTTTGTTGAATGATGAAGGGTTTTGTTGGTTGAAGAGGTAAAAAGAAAGTTTGAAATGAATTGGAGTAAGTTAGAATGTTGTATGGTTGGGTTAGTTAGAGGGGTGGATAAGTTATTTGACAAATTATCCTTGTCAACATTAATTTTCTTTAAAAGTTAAAGTCTTATGATTTTCGAAAATTCGATTAATCAAAAATGCATCCTAGTTGCCTATTTGAAGGTTGAGAGGTTTGATGCATACTTGAGTACTCCCGTTCATTTGCCTAGATAAAATTTAGCCAATTAGTTAAAAATATAAATAGTCAAATAGACACCCGACCCTGACTCACCAACTCTTTCATCTTCTCATTTATTTTGCCGCGGCATGCCCGCCTCGAGCTGGTTGCCAACACAAGAATTTTCTTTACAATATCCATACCTATGTGATTTGCTTCGAATTTGAATTGATTCGTAAAATTGTTGTTATACGTTATTTTTATCATGTTATCCAAGCTTAAAATTTTCATGTACAAATTTTTATTTTCCACTATACAACCAGGGTGACTTATATATCATAACAAAGAGCCCACGCCCGATTCGATTCATATTTTTTTCATTTCTCAATCCGCATCATTTTTATTTGAATATCAATTGCACAAGGAAGAAGGACACGAAAATGATATAAAAGAAAAAATTGAAAAAAATCCAGCAGGTGCTTTGTGGTGGTTAGTCCGCCGCCCGCATAGCGAAAAAAGTATTTGATTGATTATTAGGATTGGAGATTTGTTCGGATTCTACAATATAAGGATGGCAAAATAATGTAAACTAATATTGAATTAAACTGATCAACTAAATATATGGGTAGACTAACTCCATATTTATATATGGTTTGGATAGGAGCTACATGAGGCTGGATATGTGTCGCAGAAATTAGCGATGAACTTTGAGGCCGAGTCGGGACTTGGATATGGTCCAGCGGGAGTCTTGCTTATTCCCGTGTTGGGTGTATGGACTTGATCTTGGGTCTTTGGACTTGCGTCTCAGTCACTGAGCTTGATGGGCCTCTTCTGGCGTTCTGCGGTGTGGGGCTTGCTTTGAGTACTTGGTAGGACTTTGGATTTGCTCATGAGATGCTTCGCCTTGTGGCGAGGATTTGGCTTTGTCTGTGGTGGGGCCCCTTATAGTGAGATAAGCGCTTCTGACCTGCAGTGAGGCTTGCTTAGCTTGAGAGGCCACACCCGTTAGGAGGAGATTGAGTAATAACTTGATATGACAACGATTGAGGCCAAGACTCAGCTTTTGGGCGCTTATGGAGTAATATAAAGTATTGAAGCGGCGTTGCTCCTACTTTTATATGGCGCTTAACGGCCATAGAGGTAGGCTTGGTGAAGTTTGGCCTCAAGCTTGGACTTGATTTAAGCTTTTGAGGTAAGCGATTCACTTACAAAACTTTATTACAACGGCTTTTAAGCAGGTTTGTTTAACAGTGGTAATCGGTATGAAGGTGGAGCTTTTTTCGACCTTCTTGATAATCTTGTCAAACTAGGCAGGCACTTTGTAGTGTTTCTGCCTAGAATCAGGAATGAAACCCATTTCGATATGTTATATGTCACAGGTTTGATGAATCGAGCTTCGAGTTTTTCGGTGTTCGTACTGGAATTTATGAATAATCCAAAGGGCTATTTGAAAACATTCCTCAAATATTGACTATTGAGAAACTTTTAAATGATTTAAGCTCGATTTGAGCTTTGAACTTGTGGGGAAATTCTAGTTTGTCTTGATTTTGGCCACCCTAGAGGTGTTTCCATGAAAAAAAAGTGGCAGGTGTAATTTTAAATAAATGTGGGGAGGGTTATTTATAATGCTTGGGCTTGAAATCTTTTGCTTGATTGCCTAGTTTGATTCAGTGGATATGATCTTGACTGATTGAATTTTGAAGCGAATCGACCTCGGATAATTTAAAGGTACTTGGTGTCCAAATATCAAATTAGGCGCCTATTTTCATATAAAAGAGGCTGGGTCTTTTTAGGTTAATCGTTTTTCATATTATTTTTACCTTTTAGCGGCTTGATTTTGAACCGTATTACAACTTAGATGCTTGATTTAGAACCGTTTGAACCCGTGGTTTCTAGATTAGCCACGTGGCTTCGGAATGTTCACTTATGGCCGATTTAATTTAGGAGTAAAATTGGGGGGTTTTCGAGCCCTGTTTTCAATTGACATTTAATCAGGAGCTGAGGACCTGTTCGAGAGTCGTTGGGGTTAATTCATGCTGCAGAAGCCACTTGTTTTTTACTTGATTAAATTCAAGGGGCTTGATTTCAGAGTGACAGAATTCAAATCGATCGAGGGTTTGATCTCAATTTAGGGATTTAATAGAGAACCTAATCGATCGTAAATGCTTTTGTGGCTCGACTTTTAATTAATTTGATTGTTATTAGTTTAAATTATTATTGTGATAAATTTTAGATGTCTACCCAAAACTAAACTTGTTTTTAATCTATGTTTCCATTTCATTGACAATAATAACATGTAATAAGAAGTTGGGAGTTTACACTTGAAAAATGAAAAAACAAAATAAAAGCGTTAGCTATAAAATTGAACTTAGAGTACTTGATACTTCGCTTTTGGCCTTCTAAGTGGTACCCAGAGATAAAGCAGCTTTTTATTTTTAGTAACTTGTTTTTAGGAAGCTGCTCAGAATCTTACTAAGATAACATTTTTTTCAAATTTTGATATTTGTTATTGAAGTCTCACGTTCGAAGAGGTTGGAAGGGACTGGGGTTTATTTGGCATTGGTAGAGTCATCGCCTTCCGTTTCGCTTTGATCGGTGAGGGTGATGAGGTTTCCGGATAGTCTTTCCACTGAAGTGATGATTCCTGCTATGCTGATGACATTTCTTGATTCTAGTATCCTCGGTTTCATTGGTGTATTAGGCTTCCCTAACAAAGGGGTGTGTTCTTCTTAATATTTCTTTTTTTAATCTTGAGTCTCTATTTTAAACTAGGGAAAAGACCCAGCTTGTGGTAAATTAAAACCTTTCTACGCTAAGCAAGCGTGAGGCAGTAAATTTAATTTATGTCGATACTTCATATTAGATTAGTGTTAAGCTATGCTCAGCTCGCTTGTTAAACTATGGTGGGGACACCGGTACTGGCATATAGGGAAATGTAGGGTTTCTATGATTCTTGATAAGTAAATACAATAGAGATAAATAGCAGGGGTTCTCATTATTAACGTCTGCCAATTACTGATGTAAATAAACGATAAAACTTCAAATATAAATAAGCCGTCGAACTGCGAGAATTTAGCTTTCAAAGGTGGTTTTTTTATAGCAGTATTATAATACAGTATTGGCCATGCTGATTATTAACGATAAAGCCGGGCACGTGTATTTGTATGTATGTATAACTGTAGAGACTCAAAAGTTTGGGCTAACAAAAAGCAAAACTTTGGGCTTTGGGCCAAGCGACAAGTTAGAATA
This sequence comes from Lithospermum erythrorhizon, assembly GCA_019722365.1. NCBI lineage: Eukaryota > Viridiplantae > Streptophyta > Magnoliopsida > Boraginales > Boraginaceae > Lithospermum > Lithospermum erythrorhizon. Next base: position 154,016 of record JADFUC010001500.1, read on the forward strand.
ATCGTGTCATTGAGTTTCTGAGACCATGAAAGATGACAAAAAACATTCCAATTCTTGTAATGAGTGCGCTACTTCGTTCACGTTTAATGATCATAGGCAAGGAAATATTTTTTGGAGGTGACGTACTTACATGGTCTCTATATGAATAATAACATTACACAATTACTTTATCCATGTATATTTCAGGTATAGTATAAATTTCGTATATAATTTGATGCATTATAAGGAGAACATAAAGATATATTGGTCATGCTTTTTCTTTTACTGTGCTATACTTTATCCATGTATATTTCAGGTATAGTATAAATTTCGTATATAAATTTGATGCATTATAGGGAGAACATAAGATATATTGGTCATGCTTTTCTTTTTTACTGTGCTATACTTTATCCATGTATATTTCAGGTATAGTATAAATTTCGTATATAATTTGATGCATTATAGGAGGAACATAAGATATAGTAGTCATGCTTTTTCTTTACTGTGCTATACTATGTCTATATATATAGGTCAATGAATTGGAATTGTATTTTAGATATTAATGAATGCTTGTGCTTTTAACTAGGCGTGGCAAAGCGAAGTGGTGGGGCAACCTGCTTGTCCGTTAAGGGCCGTCCTTGGCTTGGCCATGTCATGTCAGCCGAAACGATGCCAAAACTGCTTAGTGTCTCTTGACAGAGCAGCCCGGAGATTATTGAGGCAGCTCAAGAGTACATTTGTACTTATTGCTTAGTGTCTTAGAGATGTGAATCTTGCCCGATCCAATGAACCCAAATAAAAAGCAATGGCAATACGTAAAAACCCATAAATATCTAAATCAATCCAACAAATCGTAAAAGCAAGCTTGGCTTGTCAGAGCCTTGAGTTTTAACATCCATAGAGAATAAAACATACCATAAACATTAAACTAAGCAAAGGGAGTTCATCCATCCTATAAAACAAAATAAACCAAAGTTCATTTATAAAAGAAAATAAGCATGAGAACATTATTAACGTGCTTGCGTCATCGTATGCTTGGGATTTGGGTGTGAAGATCGGGTGGCGTGGATACCACGATCTGGCGTCATATATCGAGTTTTCAATTCGATTTGACGATCCGCGGAATCTGAACGATTGGAAAGATTGTAAAAAGATTGGCCTAATTTGATACAACTTCATGTCGATTGAAGATGATGAGTGCTAATTCTTTTTGGAAATTCTTGATCAAATTATTTATTCTCCGAGATGATATGAAACGTTTATAATTGAAGTAGTAAAACTAAGAACCAAGTATGATATATATTTAATGTGTGGAATAAAAGTAGCTTGTATAATTGAAGAAGTAATATGAATTAATGATGATATTTGATGTGAAGTAATAATGAAAGTTGTGGTTCTTTATTTATAGGGATGAGAAAAAACGGCTATTTTTGAGCCGTCCGTTAGTCGAGCCCGAGCATTAAAAACTAATACTTTCGGATATCTTCTTTGGCTTGGTATTGTTTATAACATTTGCCCTTGGACGTCCGATAGAATAAGGACATCGCTAATAAGATGAAATACGAATGTTTGCATAGCTAGTTACCGGACGGTTGCGGAGAGGATGTCGTAGCAAAATTTAGAGAATCCGGTAAGAGATCATGCAGGACGTCGGTTTTAATTAGCCAGGGCGTCCGCTACGTTAGCAGGCCACTAACGACGTGTGCGAGCGATTGACGTCCACGAATCCGTAACAGCATTAATGCGGGGCAACGTTTTAGCTAAAGCCTCGGCAGCGCTTCGTTAGTAAGTGGAGCCAAGCGGGCGTACTAACGAAACGTAAGGCGGCAGCAATTGCTTAGTCGGTTGTAAAACTGATCGCGGCTTCATTTGCATCTAAGCGCCACATTTAACACAGCTTAAGCCTTCTTCTTTCTTCTAATGTCACGAGGTCCGACTAAGGGTGTTGGGCCCCGGTTCAACTTTGAACAGGGCCTCAAAAATCTGGGGACTCAAAATCTGGTCCGGCTAATGAATAGTCGAAATGTTTAATCTGGCCCGGCCTGAATCGTCAATCTGGCCCGGCTAATGAATCTGGCCTGGCCAGCCTGAATCCAAATTTGGCCAAACAAAAGCAAAACTTTGGGCTGACTTTTGGCTAATGAATCCAAAATTGAAACGTCAGTGATTGAAAAGCAAAAATTTGGCCAAACAAAAGCAAAATTTGGCTAGAATCCAAAATTGAAACGTCAGTGACTGAAAAGTCAGTGCTGGAAAAATAGTGCCAAACACGTTAGTGCCAAAGTAGTGCCACTTTCCTCAATTTAAATATTTTATTTGTGGTATTTTGTTGATTTTATATTAAATTATGCATAATTATTATATATTAAATTTTTATGAATACTAACGATAGTGCATTCATTTTTTTCTTATTAGGAGGAAGAATTAATTAGAAGTGTTCATTATTTGAAGAAAAATTTTCGGGTTGTTCACTGTCAGCAAATTCGTAATCTAGCATTGTGTCATAGTTATGTTGAAATGCAATTAGAAATTTGAATCAGGATATAGCGTAAAAGAAAAAAAAGAATTGAAGAGCTAGAAAGAGGTTCTCCAAAATGAGCTCGCGATAAATTTTAAAAAGAACCTCAGTTTTGCTCAAGTAGTGATAATAATATTGATAATGATATGGTCAATGATGTTGATAATAGCGTTTTGGTCGTTGGTGAAGACCTAACTTGAATGATATTGATAATAGTGTGTTGTCAATGATGAACTAACTTTCGAATGATGTTGATAATCACATTATACATGATAGACTAAACTTCGAATGATGTTGATAATCATTGATATATATGATCCAAAAATTCGGAAACATTAAATTCTAAGACAGTTGATCTGCTTGGCGATTAAGGGTCTAATAGAGATTTGACTATTAAGGAAGGTCTAAGGATAAACTTGGAAGGTTTTTATCTTAGAAACAGTATATTAGAATTTTATCAAATGGAGAACAATATGTGGTAGAGAGTGGAGCACATGTTAAAGGAAGCTTGATAAGGTATTTTGTTTTGTTGCAAACTATTTAATAAAAGCGCTTGAAAGGTAAATTGTTTAATGAAGGTTTTGAGGATTGGTCATTTAAGCGCTAGAATATCGAGAACATAGAGAGGAAGAAGGAAAATAAGTGAGGAGCGTTTGAAGAATATGGCTACTTAGTATGAGATTTTGCTTTTACAATTTAATCAGGGCCAGACAATTGATAAAATGGCTCAAAAATAATTGGAAAGGAGAAGGAGCATTGGAAGAATATGTTAGTAAGAATTGTTTCGGTTGTAGAAGTTTCTCGCAAAAAGAATCTAACGCATTCACGTGGTACTAACGAGGAAGTTATATGTCAAGAGAAGTAGTAATGAGAATTTTGGGATTCATTGAATGTTAGTAGAATTTGACAATACCGTTGAAGAGCATGTTCCAAAGCATTACAAATGATGAACTTCATTCTCGTTATCTTGGACATAACATTCAAAATGAGTTAATACTTCTACTATCTTCTAGATTAAATGTGAAAATCATCAAGAGTTAAAAGATCAGTATTTACTCTATGATTCTTGATTAGAAATACGATTCCTAATGCGTGAAGAGAAAATGACTTTGATTTTTAAGATATATGGATGTCTCTTCAGGCCAATGTTATTGTAAGATAAAATCATTTTTTAGCATTTTTTTGAGCGTGAATGACTGGCCCAGGCAAGGATTATTTGATCTTTATTGAAAGGTAGAGGCTTTTGGAGTCTTGACTTTGAGCTTGATGCTTGAGGCCAAGGTTATAATAACGGATCAGGCAGCAAGAAAGAAAACATCGAGGTGTGCAAAAGACTTTTTAGATAAAAATCCTAGAGCATTTTATACTCACTTGCCGGTTATTAAGCTAATAAATTTAGCTGTGTGATATGACCCGACACTTATGTAGTAAAGCTAAAGATTTTTTTGGAGTTATCTGGCAGTATTCGCCCCCAAATTTTACCAAAATTCTACTAAGCGATGGAGTATTTTTGAAAGATAATGTTAAAGGGTTGACTCTTTGGAGTCATTGTCGACTACTACGTTGGGAGAGTCGTATTGATAGTGTTAGAGCTATAAGATTTCAAATAGTATTAGACATTCGAGAAAACTTTTACTTCAAAATTCTGACGATAGTGATTAAGCCAAATTAAGTGAAGCCAAATCATCAACATCAATGAGCTTGGAGACTTTGAGTTTGATGTCAATAATCATTTGGTATGAAATTGTTGGAAATAAATGAAATTGATTCCCGCTTTTTAATATGCCGTTCAAATACATTGTAAATTCATTTCAGTTGATCTTTGGGCGATAAGAGTAAAGGTCATTCATCGTCTTAATTAAACTTCTGAGATAGTGGTCAATCAAATGTGTGATGGAATGAATTACACGTGGAGTTAAAATTGCTTAGAAATTGTTATGCGAAGATGAATTGACATTTTAAAATTTTTTAAACAATTAGATTGTTTGGCGATGAGATTATTCTTTATGGAATATTGTTATTAATGAAGGCTTTTGAAATTTGAAGTTGTTAAGTCCCTACAATAAGATTCTTGATGTCCCCGAAAGACTTAATGGAGTTGTGGTGATAGCGATAGAGAATAATTTTAAAAGAAAGGAGGTAGTTCTGAGAGTTGATTAGTGTTTTCTTGAGCAATGCAGGAAAATTTCGATTTTCAAATGAATGTAATAATATTTTTTGCGACCAAACCTTGATGAATGTTGAATAGTTATTCATTTACATAAAAAATTTATTCAATAAAGGGCTGCATTTTGTATTCTATGAGGGCCTCGATTGACTGCAGAGACGACCCCAATAACACAAAACAGAGTGCTAATACTTAAAATACTAATGAATTTATATAATGACCCATTAGCTTTAGAAAAATAGTTTAACGTTGTTATTATACGTTGGCTATAATTTTTTATATTTTGAATTATGAAATGAATACCTATGTTTAAAATCTCGAATCCCCCCTATTCTCTAAAGGAGGAATCAAAAGAGAAATATCAATCTAGTCAAATTTATTTAACATATTATGAATTTTTAGATGAACTTATTTTCTTTATACAAATTATATTAATATTGCTTATACAAAGAGTATTTATGTGATGCTCATTTGCATGATGAAAATATGAGGAGGAGATTTTCTTTCATCACCCATGCATCGCATTGCATTAGTAAAATCCAAAAGTGCGAGTCAGCATAATAGAGCAAACAAAGACACAAGTGAACTTATATTACTTTAAAGCTCTCGGAAGACATATGAGGAAAGATACCTTATCATGTAACCATATAATGTCGGGTGAGTAATAACTTTTCAAATTATCATTGTCGAAATTAAATAGTTTTAATAATGTTCATTGTTTGGTGATGATTTAACATGTATTTCCAAACCGACTTCACTGGATATTAGTTTGCAATCAATGTTCTTAATGAAACCATATATTATATGGATTCTTTGCTTACTACTCACTCAGATGGGAAACTCTGTAATTTGAAAGCAGTTATTAACAAGTAAGTAAATAATATTAACATAAATATATAGGTATAAAAGTAAACTTTTTTCTGTTATAAAAGCACTACTGGTTCACATTTCTCATAACATATAGCCAATATTGTTTATAGCTTTATTAAACTTCATCTTCAAATATATCAACTCATGTATACTACATTAATCATTTTTTTTAATGCTAGTGCCATGATCATGCATCGCACAAGAAAAGGCTTAGAGGTTACTAGTAGCAAAACTCTGAAGGACATCACATGGATTATCATTGAGGTATATACAATTTTTTTATTTATCAAAATGAAATTACTCTATAAAAATTGATTAGTCATTTAATGAATGTTTGATACAAGTATATAAATATTCTAATGATACAATATATATGGATTCTCTTTTTTACAGTGTCCCAAACAGGGTAATGATGTTGACTCTTGAATATTATGTAAGAGCCTTTTCATGAGGGGATATTATTACAGTTAGAATTGACCAAAATTCCCCATAGATGTAAGTATCTTCGAACTTATTGTTATGATTCTACAAAGATAATGATTGTTTTTGCAGCCTTTACATGCTTTATACTTTCAACATTGCTTTTCCACCAAGGAAGGGAACAGTATAGCAAGCCAGTAAGAGAGATTTCGACATGAATGGGCCCGAGGATGCCCCATGGAATCGGTTTCTTAAACTAAGAGTGTGAAATAAAGTCATTGAGCAAATATGGATGAATTGTATCGACATTTGTTATATCTTTGTTCGCTATCACATCTCGAATGATTTGGTTGCATTGTTTGACAAAGTTTATTCCAAAGAGATTATGTATTTGGTTGCTTTTAATGTTAAATGAATGTTTCAACATTTTAGGTATCTCATACCCAAAGACTAGCTTTTGATGAGCATTAATAGCGTTCAAAAATTAATGTAACTGCGCAATGGAGGCTTAGTAATGCTTTTAACGGTCAAGTACCTTGACCGAGCAGTGTAGCAGCACTTTATCAGCCACTAAGTGGCATGAGAGTAGTATCATATAGTAACACTTAGGTGGGCCTGGTGAAGCCATTTAAGTAGCTCTTGAGTGACTGGGTAGTATTTAGCAGCGCTATCCAGTGAAGCTTAGTAACGCTTTATAGACTACTTTACAATGGCACTAAAGCGATAATATCATATAGTAACACTTGAGTAGTTTAAATTGTACTTAGTAGCGTTTGATTGATAGCCTAAGGCAACGTTCAAGAGCGCTAATGAAGGTGTAGGCCAACACTTTTATTGGCTCTTAGTGGCGTTTAAAATAGATATCATATGGTGGCTTCGCCCCAAGTAGCACTTCGCGAAAGTGCTGCTTAAGTGGCAGGTTAAGCGTCTTTTTTGGTAGCGTTAAAAAGCAATAAATTGTTTCAAGGCGCTACATTTTTTATAATAGTGATTGCATATATATGAAGATAGATAGCTTAAAAAAACCCACAACATATTATTGATCGTTTTCTGTTACAATCATTGTAAAGGGTCAAACATTACATAATTTTCTCCTGCAATCCTCTTTGCATGCTTGTTTCTTGATTATATCTGCAATACAAAAGATGATGCTTAAAAATAAATTAATTTTGGTTAAAACATAGAAGCATAGATACTAAAAAATAACTAGTATACCTCTCTCATGCAAATGTTCACAATGACCGTATGTACAACGAATGTTGCATTTATCCTTTTCACTTAAAATTGTGGCAGTTGTTTTATGACAAAATTCATAACATAACCCAAAACAACTAGCTTCCTGACCAACACAGTCTTTCACACAATCGTTATAACATTGAGCATCATCACCCGCCACATAGATTGAGAACGATAACAATATTAAGACTATTGGGATCGATATTTGTCCCATCTCCTTTCTCATTCTTGTATTTTATTTATATCTTTATCAAAATAATATAGATCGAGTATGATTCTACCTCTTCATATCGTATATTTATATTGATGCGATGCAGTTGTATTTCATAGATTCCATCTACCCCACATAACTTTGACCAAGTTCTAGAATTTATTATTCTCTACTTTTCAGGAAAGCTACTATTAGAATATTATTTAGAAAATTGCACATTAATTTGATTATAGTGTAGTTATGACACTAATTATTTAATGTCATAATATTAGCATTCTAATATTCATTGCATTTTATCTAGTCATAATATTAGCCTAGCATTTATGATGAGTCGTATAGTATTGTATCACAATGGAAGTATCACAATGGAAATCAATCAAGAATTTAATTCTTCAAATTATATTTGACATTCAACAGTGAGATCTTATATTGTTTCATGTTGTCCGGAGCCTATAGCTCGAATGGTAAAGAGGAAGGTTTACAAATGCCAACACCGCCCCAGCCTCTTAAATGCGGTGTGGGTTCAGTCATGCTTGAGTGGCAGAATACCGTATTGAGGCAGTTTGAAACTCTCTTCCCAAACCGGTTGAGGCACGTCCATGATTCGTCATTGGAATTCGAGGACGAGGCATAGGAGGGCCGTAGTATTTGGTTTCACACTTTTTATATTGTTTCATGTTCACATAATATACGGAGTAGTTCTTAATTTAAGTGTTACCTTACCTTGAAACAACTTAGGTATCATTTAGGAAAAGCTAACTAATACATCACGATAGCGCTACCTTATTAGCGCTTGGATATTGCGTTTTTAAGTAGCCAATGTTACTTAAGTTGTCAAAGTGCTACGTAAGAGCCTATGTAGCGCTTTGAAAAAAAACGCTACCTTAGTAAGATCTTGGGTAGCGTTTGAAAAATAAGCGTTATCTAAAATAAAAAAGCGATGCATTGAAAACACTTAGGTAACATATGGTACCCAAATGGGGTATTACCTAAGTATTATTTTATAGTAGTGAAGCAGTGGCGTTGGAGGAGCAGATTGGGGGTCCCTGATTTTTTTTCAAAAATTTAATTTTACTAATAAAAATAGAACTTTAAGTATTGAACTTTATTCCAAAGAAAATTAAGTTGTTAGATCCCTCGTCCCTACTAAAATTTGTATATTTTCTTCATTTTATATAATATTAATTCCTTCGCCTCGTATAAAATTTAACATTCACATTTATTTAAGTGTAAAACGCCCATTTCATTGTGAAAAGTGATTTTTGAGTTTACAAACGAATCCTTCAAATGAGTATTAAGTTATAAATGTTCATATTCGAGCTTTTAAATATAATTATAGGACATTGATATTCTTTAAAATTTGATTAAAAAATTATTTTCTAAAATAAAATATTTTCAACCTACTCTATTATTAATATGATAATTTTTACTCAAGTACAAGTTATACTTATCGATAAAGACCACAAAAATTATTAATTGTGATCATTAAAATAAAATGAACAATATGTTAACAATGGGGTACTATTGTAATTATTGGTCGCCCTCGAAATTCATGTTTTATTAAGAAACTTTTAGAGTGCGTTTGGTATGAAGGAATGAATTTGAATGTAATTGAATAGATAATAGTACGTGGAATCGCATGAAATAGATTGTTTTAAACAATTCAATTATTTTTGGTATGTTACTTAGAGGAATCAAATAATTTATCCTACATACTTTCATATATGATAATAAAATAAATATACAAACAAATATATATTAAAAGTAATATAAATTTATTAATTATGATTTATTTATTTATTATAAAATAATCATATAAAATAGTGTTAATCTATTCATTTCAAGTATATATTTTAACGTAATTAGTTCTAATTTCATAGTTATATAGCAATAATATATTAAGTTTCATGTTATATTGCAATATATTAGTTTTGAAATACAATATATTTAGTTTTTAAAGTAATATTATAAAATTTTTAATTTTAAAATAATATATTTTTTCAAAAAAAAAAATCGAAATTGATATTAAGATATTCATTAAATTATAGATTTTAAAGTAATTTAAGATATTATTACTTTTCAAAATTATAGTATTTTTTAAATTTTGAAACGATACTAATATAATTTATTACATAATATTTATATTTTATTCCCTTAAAAAATATTTCATAATTACATATTTCACATTAAATATATTTACCATATATATTTATTAATTGGTGCCATGAAAAATTAAAAGAAATATATATATCATATTAATATAGTTAATATAATACACATATATTCAATATTATTTGTGACACATAAATATATAATATATTATAAATTATAATGATAATAACTTGTTTATATTCATTATATTGGTTTAAAATATTTCTAGTACTGGCTGAAATGGCAAAATGTGTCAATGACTATGGTTTTTGTTTGTTTTGAGGAATCGAGAGGAATCAAAGGGGTAATTGTCAAATTTTCTTGTTTGGGAACACAATTAAGTAATTCCCCTAAGGAGAATCGATTACCTACATTCTCCTATGTCTTTCCCCCAGGAGAATGTAATAGGACTTAGATTAAAAAACGTTTAATGTCACTGAACTAAGGTTAAAATATGTTAAATCTTATCTTCAATAATATACAAGATATTTTTTTACTAAAACTAGAAAAGAAGCATTTGTTGCAAAATTGAAAATACAACTGTAACATTATTAAAGATTTTTGTGATGATTCTGGACAAATCATCAATTTTAATAAATTAACTATCACTTTCCTTTTATCCCCTTTTTCTCAAAAACTAAAATTCTTAATGATTTAAAAATTAACCCTTCTAATTGTTTTGAAAAATATCTTGGCATCTCACTAGATATTAGATATTAAATATAAGAGAAAAATCTTTTTCTCCAACATTATGGATAAAATTAAAAATAAAATTCTTAGTTGGAAATCAAAGTTCCTTAACTTTGCAGGAAGAACAACTCTAATCAGATCTGTCCTCCAAATCAATCCTTGTTTATCCTATGAATATTTACTAATTCCCTCTTGCCACTCTAAACGAGATTGATAAAATACTTGTCAACTTCCTCTGGCGAGGATCCTAACTCACCAACATTCATTGAATAAATTAGGACTTTCTCTGTCTTAATAGAAAGAACGGAAGACTGGAATTCAAACACTTGCACCACTTCAATCTTACCCTACTTGCAACAAATGGATGAAGACTTATCCAATATCAAAATACCCAATGAACAATCTCTTCAAATCCAAATACTACCCAAAATCATCACCCATTGATAGTGAAAAAAAAAAGCAATAATCCCTCATGGACTTGGCGTAGCCTCAACTCAGGATTAGACCAAATTGAAAAAAAAACATAATCTGGAAAATGGGTACGGGAACTAACATCAATATTTGGGAAGATTTTTGGATTCCTGAAATTCAGGTGAATTATGCCTTACACATGAACAACTTCAAACCCAACCCCTCGTACCCACAAAAAGTTAGTGAAATCCTCATTCAAGGACTACACTGAAACACCCCTCTCTTGAAAAAGCTCTTTACAAAAATAATTATAAACATGATCCTTAAAATAAGACCCTTAGGTGAATCAAATGAATTAGCCTGGCCAAATCCCACTTTTAAAACCAAATACATTTCTAAATTCCCCGAAAATCATAAAACATTCCAAAAAAACCTTTGGAAACTAAAAATACCAAAAAAGATTAAAACTTTTATCTGGAAACTCTTGCTTAATAGATTACCAACCCAAGATCACTTATCAACCAAAACAAAAAAAAATGTACAAACACCAAATGTATTTTATGTTCCGAACGAGTTGAAACAATTAATAACCTCTTTCTCCACTGTCCTTTTGCTTCTCATACTTGGAATACTCACAACTAAAAATTCCAAAACACTATCCATAATAATAACATCTTTAACATCATCATGAAAATCATAAACACAAAATCTAATCCTAATACTCCCTTTTTTTGTTCTATACTCTAGACCATCTGGATTACTAAAAATGACCTTATTTTTAATCAACCCACACTTAACCAAAACACCATTCACCAAAAATGTCAAGACCTCGCATCATCCTGGATGTTAGCCTTTAAATCATGGGGGGAAAATCCACAAAATAAACCATCAAACATATTTATCCTAGTCTTCAACAAAAGTCAGCCTCTCAAATTGAACCGATGTTCGAGAGAATGCCACATGAGAGACACAAAGATTTGTATTGGTATATCAGATGGACATGATCTAATCTGGTTAACCAACATGTAACACAGAGGTGAAAGAAAAACTTTTGAAGGAAAACATGTGTACAATTGGTTTGCAACCAACCAAATCTTGAATCCTTTGGAGAAACACTCATGATTTCCACAATTCTCGAAAACAACTTAGTTCTCATGCTATTTTTTATATTACTGATAATTTCACTTCGCATGTATGAACTAGACAGTTTCAGAAGATTGGGAAGAATAAAGATTGGAAAAATTTGAAGAATAAAGAATTGAAGAATGTTTGCAAGTTATTTTGGTTCCCAACCGACATCGATTGTTTTGTAAACTTGTTTGACATTTCAATTAGCATTTTCAATTCTACGATTGTAATATTTTGAACAATTGTTCTAATAGTGATTTAAGTTAGCAAGGACAAAGGGAAAAAAAATACAACTCTAACATGTAAATTAAAATTTTAGGAAGATATGGTTTTATGGAATGAGCAATAAAACAGATTAGCCATAAATAAATGGAGATCAATACCAAGCTCTATATACATATATTAACAGAAGAATTAAAGTAACCGCACCCAACATTTAAAAAGTTCAACAAGAACAAAAAAGTGGGTAAAACCACAACAAAATATAGTAAGTCCGGCTATTAGGGGTTAATACATACGAACAAAATAAAAAACGAATTATTCGGACTCGAATTCGACCAACCTCAACTCGACTCTAACTCATGAACAACATAGGACTGCAACTCATGAAGTAACCTCTTCCAGATTTCATTAAATATATAATCGTCTAGCGAGGATATGTCCGCCTTGTCCTCACAGAAATGGGAGCTCTATTTATGCTTAGATTATTATGCATTTTGACTTCGTCGAATTTTTGTTCCTGGTTCTTGATATCAGCAACTGAATACTCTTTTTCTTGAACAATTTCATTATCATTTTGATCAAATTTTTGGGAGATGATGGATTCATTTGACTGTAGAGAATACCTATTTCCAGGTTCTGAAGCATGGTTTCCAAATGATAATACTCTGCCTCTATCTTCAGTCTCAGAATCAGTATCATCAAACATGACTGTATTCCTCCTCTGCGGCATTATTTCTTCATCATCTGAAAACTCCTCGGTTTTTACCAATGTGTTGTTTTCGGATTCCATGCTTGAATCGGATAAGGATCTTTCAAACATATATTCTTTTTCGTTCTTTTTTATACGTTCTGGAGAATCCGCTAACTTATGGGGTCGTGCACTGGGAGTTCTTGGACTATCAGGATCATGAGAATCAGTCCGAGAGAGCTCCACAGCCGCTCTTGCAGCTACTGCTGCGTAAGCAGCAGACTCGAAAGCAGCCTGTGCTGCTTGAGCGACATCCTTGTATTTCTTTCTCATTTTTACAGAATCAGATAATCCATCCATCATTGTGACATCTGGTTTATCTACCAATGGTTCAGAATCTGCCAATTCATTTGACTGGTTTGGTGAATCATCTTGTTTATTTTCTGCCTCCTTGTTCACCTGATTAATCATCCAAGAATCCATTTTAGCAAGTTGATATGCATTTTCAAAGTAAACTTATTAATACACGATGTGCCCATACAAGCCCGTACATAGTATGAACACAAAAAATATTAATACACGATATGCCTAATTTAACTTTTGTTGGCTTGTCTTTAATTACATACCTTTGATTGAACTGAATCTGGTTCTTCAATTTCCAGGACAATACTGTTCTCCAGAGCAATTTCTTTAAGCACTTTCAGTCTGCTCTCTACAGTTGGCATTCTCGTTGAGAGCTTTTGTATCATCTGTAAGTACCAGATTCAACACGTTATTCTTAGTAACTAAGGACACTAAGATCCTAATATTTAGCGATGATGCTACATCTATGAAATTGTAGATTATGTATTGATTGGTTACATTATAATAATGTTCGCAACGATAATAGGGTCATGATAAAATGGCATCGAAAGGGGCATAGGATCATATCTGATATATATGATCGTGATTACTAGAATCTGAATCTTTATAATTTTTTACTTCACATTTAAAAAAAATTATGTATTGGGGCATTTGGGGGTATATGATCCTCTACCTCATCTGCATCCTATTGTTCCTTATTTCAATAATAAATTGTATTTTATGTATTACGAACATTATGAGTAGTTGAAATATAATCTTGTATAATTAATTAACGTAGGAAACACAACAGCATTAATGCAAAGAAGCTTTGGTAATCATTGGGTTTAAAACAATAGTACTTCGTATGAAGTAGTATAGTATTTATTATGTACGGAGTAGATAAAAGCAAAGTATCATATACGGAGTAACAGTATAACAAATATACACACACACCAAAAACAAGAACACGCGAACGTGAAATGACTATTTTACCTTTCAACAAAGTCGAATTATTCTACGCTTTGTTGTGTAACGCTTAATTATGCCCATGCTTGCTGCGCAACGCTTTAATTATGTCCACGTTACAATGTGTCGAATTTTTCCAACGCTATAAATAACCACCGAATTCGCTTATAACATGCTACTGTCTGATTAAGTGCTTATACAATGTTTATTCATATGCTTATTACAATAATAGCAAATTTACTTTTGTGTTTGTTAGATAATAAGTAATGATATTAACTTGTCTGTTTACAGAACAATGTTAATGAATTAAATAATTAATTACATAAGAAATAGAAATAACTAATTACATAAGAATGAATAAAATAAATTAATAACATAAGATAATTAAATATTTAATTACATAAGAGTTTTAATTAAATAATTAAGTATATAAAATATTAAATAATTAATTGCATAAAATGAATTAATTACATATAAGTAATTAAATATTTAATTACATAAGAATGAATTAAATAATTATATATAAGAAATATTAGTCAATTAATTGCATAAGAATTGAATTAATTATATAAGGCAATTAAATATTTAATTACATAAGAATGAATTAAATAATTAATTACGAAGAAGTATTGAATAATTAATTACATAAAATGATAATACTACTGGTCTGATCGACTTCGCTTATGTCCAAACAAACAACCTAATAGCATGCCAATTAGCAAACAAGCGAATTCAGCATTTAGTTCGTTATACGACAACCGAATTATTTTATGGTTATGCAAATGTCGACGATTACAGCATTAACAAGCTTTATTTATTAAAGTGTAAATAGAATGAATTGTGTATTAAATTGAGAGAAAATGTAATGAATTGTGTATTTAATAGTATCAATTTATGAATTATATATTAGGAAATTATTGACATTGTGAATTTATGAAATATAATAGATATGGTCAAATTATGATAAAATTATGAAATATGCTGAAATTATGATTAAACAATGAAATATGAGATTATGATAAAATTATGATGAAATTATGAAATATGATAAAATTTTAAGTTATGATAAAATATGTTGATATTATAAAAATATGGTTAATTTTAGATTATGAGAAATCGTAAAATAATGACATATCGTACAATTATAAAATATGATTAAACAATAAAATATGAGATTAAGGATTAAAAATTATGATTAAACAATAAAATTATGAAATATTATGAAATTATTATGAAATTATGAAATTATTATGAAATATGAATGGCAAAATTATGAAATTATTATGAAAATATGAAATTATGAAATTCTAGATTATGAAATATGAAATTAAAATTATGAAATTATTATGAAATTTTAGGTTATAAACAATAAAATTATGAAATATTATGAAATTATGATTAAACAACGAAATATGAGGATTATGATAAAATTATGATGAAATTATGAAATATGATAAAATTTTAGGTTACGATAAAATATGTTAATATTATAAAATATGGTTAATTTTAGATTATGGAGATATAAAATATGGTAAAAAATGGTAATATTACCTAAATATAAAATATGGTCAAAATGGTAAATATGAAATATGGTAAATTTTAGAAGCACGAGATATTGGTAAATTTGGGATTACATCGACGAATTTTTTCCAAATGATTGCTTTAAAACAAATAATTTAGCCACGTGTTTGTATACCAAACAAGTTTAATTCTCTTCTGATGCTTATATACCAACAAAGTCAATTATCTATTTACTTATAACCACGAATCATTTCAATTGCTACTTATATTAATTACCTTCACAATTAAGAATTGTGTAATATTAATTATAATTTTCGAATGTTAATAATTTTTAATTTTCATAATTTTGATTTTTTATAATTTCTAATGTCGATACTTATTTATTGTTAAATAATTTTGAATGTTAATAATTTTAATTTTGATAATTAGTCAATTGCCGATAATTTCAATGTTAATAATTTCCACTCGACACTTCAATAATTAATAATTAATGTTGTGTATTCCGAAATTTGTGCTAATATTTCAAATATGTTAATTGGTGTTTAAATATGATACATTATTCAACTTATGATTCACTTCAAATATTTTTTAATTGGTGTTTAAATACACATTATTCAACTGCATGATTCACTTCACCATTTTGGCTCAATACTTCACATTTAATAAACTACCAATTTACGCTTTACGCTTGTAGCGAAAGAAGAATTGTCAGTCGTTGCTCGTAATTAAACAAGCTAATAAATCAAATGTTTGTTTAATAATAAACGACCGGGATTAAGGTTGCTTTTTGAAGATGTCAATTCAGCTTGTTTTTGTACAAGAACAAAAAATTCGCTTGTTTTCCCACGCCAATGCGAAAATTCTGCTTTTATAAGAACCGTAAAATCTCGCCAGCGTAAATTGGCAATTTCATCCTCGCTTCATTTTATCAAGCTACGCTACAGATAACAGTTCAGGAGTAACATATATACCTTGGGATTGACACCACAATTGTTTCTCAATTGAGCAGCACGAGCAACAAACTCCTTCCCAAAACGCGACGTAAATATTGCTCGAATCTCATGAAGTTCTGGAAACTCACCACATCTTGAACAAGCATATATCAAGCTCGATATTGCCTCCTTCAATTCTTCAGGACACTCCCTAAATTAAAAAATCATAATATTTTTAGTACTTGTCAATTATCTTTTTTATTAACTTTCATCCATAAATCAATTTGCAATAGGGTAATTCAAGACTATTTAAAACATATTGCATGCTTTAGCATATTTTTCATTGTTGGACGGAAAACAATAATTTCAAGATGGTAAGAATGAACGAAGATCACTTACTTTGCATGCTCCAAGAGACTGACTCTTTGAATCAACAAATAACAATAAATTTCTATCATGGTATAAACATCCAACATGTTTTGCTCCTTCACCACTTGCTCAACCTATATAAAGACAATCATTTTGAAAACAAAAATACTTAGTATCATTCCACATACATGAACCGAAAATATTACTTCACCACTAGAACAATTCGATATTTTCACAAATTTATTTGAAGCATACCCTCAAAAGAGCTCCCTCATGTTGTCCAAGATTGAGGATTTGTACTACATCCGACCGCGCCACGGAACACCTTGCCTGGTGTTGGTTCCTCAGGATAGTTAGCCTAGAAATGGCAAGATTAACAGTGGCTTTGAACTTGTTGCACTTGAACCCTCTTCCTAGTAGTGCATCAAGTTTCTTTCCCATGCTTACCATGATCACTTCACTTTTAAGTTCACTTGTTTATGAACAAAGATTCTTGAAAGAAAAATACCCCTTTTTTTCAGTGCTTTCTTGAGTAAAGATAGACACAAGAATACAAGTAAGCTTTGCTATTTGCCACCTTTTGGTGATGACAAAGATGAATACAAATAAATGAGGGTAGTGTTTATATTTAATTGGTATGTGGGTAGTTCATATGTGTCTAAAATTAATGTATGATGATGTGTGTGAAATCCCAAATTATTTGTCGTGTATAAAGGTTTGCGTGTGGGGATTTTTCGTAACAACCAAGTCTTTATTTTCGGTTAACAAGAAAGAATTGAAATTTATGGGAACAATGAAGATTTCAACGCGGTTTGTGGGGAAAGCGGTCCTGTAGATTTGCTGTCTAATTTTTGTGTATGAAGATTATCAAACCCAATTCATGCAATATAGCAAAGGTGGAAAGATACATAACATCAGTATAAATTATAAAATTATGGTAACCAATTATATTTGCTTGCCCGGTATAATAAATAGAATATGGGTTGATGTCGGCTTAAACACCATTACATTGTCTTCCTTTTTTTCTTCTCCTTACAAATTCATGTGTGAAAGCGTTATTATTTAAAATCCATCTATCTCGACGATGAATATTAATTTCGGCAACATACATAAACACTAGAGAGCAGAAAATTACCAAAATAAACCTACAATATACGTAGTAATATTTTAGAATGTGTAAAGTGAGGCCTATTTTGTATATGATTAAGGTAGCATTTCTTTCTCATGGTATTGCAACTTAGTCATAGTTTATCAGAGACTCGTATAATTCATGCAATTGCCATCGTCTTACGGAACAGGCTCATTACTCATTAGGACCAATTAGTCTACTTGTGGACCCATGACTAATAGTAGACAACAATTAGTCAATTAGTATTGCAAACAACGTTTCTTCCTTCTTGAAATTTCCTCGTAAACACCCAATATAGGAATATTCCAAAATGAAGTACATTCATTGTATGTGAATTTGGAGCATTCTATTCGTATATAGGCACAAATTATTACTTACGTGTAAAAATGTGTAAAAATTAACATGATGCTATTTTCAGAAATTATTATGAAGTCTTATTTACGTTTTAATAAAGTAAATTCATTATCAAGGTAAACATGATATTGCCCAGTATAAACATAATGTGGTCAGGAAGAATTTGATAACTGTTTTTAGAAAAAATTAGAGTAGATAGAGTTAATGCAGGTGGGGTCTAACGTTTATGTGTTGAATTGTAAAACACGGTCACTATCTCAATCACTAAATGAATGACATAGCCTCAGGACTAATAATGATCTTTCTGATTGTTCTATGATGTTAGAAAAATGTGTAGTTTTGGTCATTCAAGATCCAGGTTAACAAGAGGGACAATTGTACAATCATTACAATTTTGGTTAAGTTGTAGTTTCATCCTATCAGAATAGTGATTTTGGAATATCACATCGGGTAACTTGAAATATTATGTTCTCAGATTACCAATTATTTCACCAAATCTCTAATCGTTTTTTCCCACTAGAATGGAATTTCTTAAGGCTTCCTCGCTCATGATACTATAACTCATCGTTAGGATAATGTGTTAAATTTTCAAGTTATTTACTTTCTCTATATTCTTTACGTAATTTTACAATTCCTATTCGCATCCGTTATAACAAACTCCAGATGTTCTCGACCGTCATTCCGCAAATACAATGGTAAATAATGCAGATATAAGAAATCAAGCGCGAAATACATCATCAGTTTATGATCCTGCCTCCTCTTACGAAGAATCACCGCACCGGGTCCAAACATCGATACCTGGAGAGCCTAAAGTCATTGCTTGTCCGGGAGACGGTATTATTACTAAGTTTCGAGCAGAGACCGGCCACTGGATTTCTGGCTGTCGAAAGTCTGTGATATGACCGTAAACTTAACCAAAGTCAGTTACGAAACAACGCCTGCTCTATCATAGATAAGGAAGTGCACGCCCCAAGAGACCACTTAGATAAACTAAAAAACGATATGTACATTTATGTTTATATTACGATTTATGATGCCGCCTTTTAATTTCGTTAGTTTTTAATGGGCATTATATGAAAACTTGCAAGTGAATCTAATACTAATTGCAGCATTTTATAACTCTGTAAGGTTAGAATGCTTCTTCATAACAGTAAGTAATCAGACATACCAGAATGTTCTAGTTTGATACCGAGGTCATTGGGTTATCGTCAATAGTAATTAGGATTTCGCCAGCCTAATAAACAAAGGCGGCTTCACTTCGCATGAGCGATAATTGTCCGCGTAAGTTTTGACGTACTCAAAGGTGTTGCCGGGTACGCTTATTTTTTACGCGTGTTACACTTCCGACTTCCGCCGTTGCTGCATCCTCTCGCTGGCTGAAAACGATAATACGACTAAGCCATGTACATGCAGGCTCGTCATACGAAATGGTATGATGCGTATTCGCTGTGACAATCTTCTTTGGTAGCAGGCTGAAAGACTTGGGTTTGCGGATAACGGTGGTTCGAAAAATTACATTGCAGCAAATTTTCGAAAGCTACTCATAGAAAAAACGGTACAGTGGATTACATCCACTTTGATTGTTGGGGTCCTTCAAGAGTTGAATCTTTGGGAGGTCACGGGAATTTTCTATCGCCGATTGATGATTATTCGAGGATGACTTGGGTATTTATTATGAAGTGTAAAAGTGATGCTTTCAATCACTTCAAGGATCGGGAAGATTTTGGGGTGGAAAATCAAACAGTGGGAAGAAGCGTCAAGAGGTCAAGATCGATAATGGTCTAATTCTGCTCGTCTTCAATTTGACGAAGCTTTGTGCGCGGAAGGTATTGCTTAGCATCATACGGTTAGGCATACCCCAGCCAGTAATGGTGCAAAGGTAACGCATTTAATCGACACTTCGAGAGTATTTGTTGTATGCTCTCAAAGGTCAAGGTTGACCAGAATGTTTCAAAGCGAATAACACAAATTTACTATCTCATAAACCGTGGTCCTCACACAAGTATTAATCAAAACTCCTATTGAATTGCGGGTTCAATAAGTCCGGCCGACATAATAGATCGGTAGTCTTTATTCTCCGCTATTATCATGCGAATAAGGCTAAGTTAGAACCAAGTATGTTATGGCATATTTGTAGGTTACTTGATGCGCTGAAGGGTATAGTATTTTGGTCATCTTTTCGGCATTTTGTTATTCTCGAATGTAAATGTAACATTTGGATGAGAATTCTATGTTTAGATCATTATAACCCCACAACTACCGAATTAGAAGGTAAGGCCAAGTCAAAGCGAGCGCAGAGAGATTCTCGTGTTAACGGCGACGTGTGCGGTAGCTCTTCTCACCACAACAAAGTGAGTAGAAACATCGGTTCCATCCCCTGCATTAACATCACACGTGGCTCTGACGCCTAAAAAGAGCTTTTACTACTTGAGTACCTCCTCTCGAGGTATAGCAGCGAGGATATGTTGGCCTTGCTTTACGTGCTGTGTAGAGGAAGTTGATCCCATGGTTTTCTGAGGAAGCAGTTCGTAACTGTGTCAGAATCAATAAGAATCGATTCCATTATGATGCGACAATCACAGACAATTCATTTACCGCTGGGTTAAATGATTATCGTAACTTAGTGTTCAACTTAGTAATTGTATATTACTAGCTGATTTCATGATAATTTAAGGGTTATGAAATTTTATCAAGTGATCTTTTACTATTAATCGCTATAATAATAGTAATTGGTCAATTATTATTATTATACAACTTACTATTATTCGAAGCTTCGTGGCGGTCACATACATACAAATGACGTTGAGTTATATTTCATGTATGAAATTAAAGAGAATCGTATAATCAGAAATGTATTTCTCATCATGTGGTTCTACATTTTATGTAGAATATCGATTGAACAAAGGGAATCAATTAAATAGTTATTTAATTGGTTCGAGTAATTTTAGTATTTATCAATAACTTAAAAGATTTATATCGACTATTACTATTTAATTGCTTAATTAAATAGTTCAACTCATTAGCAACTCACACAAGGTCTTAACTAACTAATGTAGCTAACGAGTCAAGCTAATACTTAACTAAGTCACATCTATTGCTTTTTTAACCTAGCCCTATATAAGAAAAACTTTAGGTTTTTCTCATGAAATAAGTTTTTAGAAAAAAATCTTTTTTCATCAAAAACCCTAAGTAGCCGCTCTCCCTTTTCGCTAAAAAATTCCTCCCCAAGAATTTCAGTTTTTGGTTTTGTTCACTGTTTACTAGCATAACCGGTTCTCGATTCAACCTCTCCGAAAGTGACCAACTAGAGATATCATATAATTGATATTACAACGCGAGCCGAGTGGAAGTCAAATTCACGCCAGAATTCTCAAGCTGTGAATTTCTGGGTGTGGAATTTACTCCGCCGTGACCGAAGTACTCGCTCTCTATATATCAGAATTATATGTATTAGTTGAATAATGTAGTAAGCACTTTAAGATCCCTAGAATTGTGGATTTCTATTTATACTCATATATTCATAGTATTTTTCATCAACTGCATCGAGTCACCACGGCCACGCCGTAGGGAGAGGAAACGGAATCACTGTGGCGAATCGATTGGGAGTTGGCTAAAGACCAGCAAGAAAGATTTTCGCTGTGCGGATATTCACGCAGTAAAGAAGGGTTGTTCACCGATGAGGAGACACAATATAAAGCTGTGAGGCTGCAAGATTCAAATAACGGGAGGAGAGTCGACACAAACGATATTCTCACTGAGTCACCACACTTCTATCGTATGCTTTCGTCAGAATACAAGACATCAGACTGAGCTCGAAAGCAGCCTAGATGTCAAGATATTATCTTTCTTTATATGGAGAGTTGGATGAAGAAATTTATATGACGTAGCTAGATGGTTTTCTGTGAACCCGAAGAAAGATTATGTTTGCGTGTCAGTAAATCTTTGTATGGCTCAAGCAGCTTCCTCTGAGGCAAATGTACAAGAGATTCGATAGCTGCTAATGCCAGATTGGGTATTCGAGAGTCCATACGCTTGTATGTAGACGATAAGTGTTGATAGTCAGCTGAGAGAAGTCTGGAGATTCAAAAAGCGTGAAGGGTTTACTTAGTGCCGAAGTTTGAAATGGTTGATTTGGGGTTCTCGTAAGTATGATTTCTTTGGAAATCGGAAATGTTTAGGATAAGCGAGAAAAAAGCTTTTCTTATCACAAGTAAAGGCTATGTCGGTAAGATTCGCCCCAAATTTGGTATGGCCGCCGCTAAAACCAATTAAAACTCCTAATTTACAAATGCGTTACCGTCTGCTGTGATTGGGCATACCCAAATCATCTCATTTGGCATACACGAACGCATCTTGCCAGCGCAGCTGAAGTTTGATGGACGCGGTCTCGCACTAGACTCCGATCTTGCACATGCCGGGTAAGGCAGAACATGGCTGACCTGGGGAAAGAATATTGGCATGTCAGGAAGAGATTTTTTCGTTATCTCGCATAAAATTTGAGCATTGGCCTTTGTTAAGGTACACCTAATTTCTCCGGCTACCGATTCCATCATATACCTGATATGACGATGTATCTATGACCGTTATGTTTTTACTCTGGTGGTCTCCGCGGCGAATGAGGCCATTGCAATCCACGGTGACTTTGTCTACTACCGCGCAGTATATGGCAATCTTACAAAAGTCATTACGAGGTATCCGCTCGGTAGAACTACTTAGCTGATTCGTGGCTATATCGCTGATCATTGCATATATTATGACAGTTTGAGTGCAATATGCTTAACCAAGGATCAGGTTCATCATGATAGACGGCTACATCGATGTGCGATATCATTTTCCTCGAGAGGCGAAGCAGGGATTAAGGCAAACAGTTGGCATCAGCAGATAACCTGGGGACGATATGTTGTAAGCCGTTCTCAAGCAGAGCAAGTTTCAAAGATTGCTTGGACTTGCTCAATATCTGTGAGTCATAGTTGCTCGCACGGGCAACGCCTCGAGGCAAGCGATTCAAAATCCGCACATCTATTCACTATCTCGAGTACATCCGTACTCTAGCATCCGCAATCGTTTAGTACATCCGTGCATTATTCTCGAGCATTCTGCTTGGGGGAAGTTTTTGTTTATTTGATACATTCATGAGGATTCAAGTCGTTACTTTTATTATCGTCGTATTTAAATGACTTCGAATACTACATCGGGCAACTTGAAATATTATGTCTCAGATACCCTATATATACGACATATGTATATAAGTGCTTATTTCATGCATTCAAATAGCTTTGCGCTAGAAGACTCCCCAAGAAAAGATTACTTCAACTATTTCAAATAAATCTCAGAATCAGTTTCTCCTCATTATGTTGAATTTCGTGGCTCAGCCTACCATGGATTAGTCCTAACTAGTAATGTAAAATGAATCTAACTATACCGACTCTTACCGGCTCTGCATACATTCAGCAAATTCCTAGGTTCGAACACGCTTAAAGTGTCGAATCTTAAAATTAACGTTGAGCATAATGCTTGAACACCGCGAATCAAAACCAAACTTTGCGAATCGAATCGAACCGCTTTGAGTAAACGCTTAAACACTTTTACGAGCGACTAAATCGAATGACGAGATCGGATTTAAATATAAGAAACGAGATAAATGATGATAATCAAATTTGTATTTGTAATGGTGCTTTTCAACATAAAAGCATATCATATTTGTTGATAATGATCAAATGAGCGATCAAACTATTTCAAGACGGCTCTGGCCCGTCCGTCAATTTTGATTTAATGTTTCATTATGTTTGTTTTATCTAATGGTTAATGAAATGCAACTTATTTTGAAATTTAATAATCTAATCGAATCAACTTTTCAGCTTCACTCATGCCTAAATTCTAACACATCAAGAGTGATATCAATGCTAAATTTCTGCCAAGTATTTACTTTCTTCTATATTCCTTTTTACATAATTTCAGATTCTAGATTTGCATCCGTTATAACTCATCCCTTGAACATGGTCTATTAGTAACGTCTAATTAAGGGGCTAGGGAAACTACAATCTGTGTCGCCTCTCTAAAGACGATCAGGTAGTAAAAATTTGCAACTTTCCAAAGTTAAATCTACTGCACTTATTAACGATTCCTATCTTCCAAGTCTATAACAATTATTTTAGGTGTTTTGATAAGGAGTTAATCAAGAATTGGCCCCATTAAGATAATGAAGTTGCATTTTTCGTCCCATTGTTGACGACACAGAACAATTCGGGCCCTAGATATTATATAATGTATGACGATTTTATTCCTAAATTAACTGTAATGCTAAAATTTAAATTCGCTTTTGCTCTATTTTTGGGTACCAAAATACAATTTTAAAGAAGCCAGATCAGACAAGCCAGAAGCCAGAATTACTGATAATAGATAAACGTTTATTTTACCTCAACACTTAATATTAATTACTCTATCAATATTTGAAAGATTTTGGGATTAAGATTTTAAGCAGTATATATTAAAATTAAATATTTGCTTAATTAATATAATAATATTTTTAAAATATTTTTGGCCAGTACACCCCTTTGAATAACATTACTATATTTTTATTATAAGTTTCTTATCCTCTATATTTATTATGAAATATTCAATAATTTTTTTTACAGTACATTAAATATAAGTCAATCATATATATATGATTGATATATATATATATATATATATATATATATTGATTATATAAACAAATAAAAAGTACATATTATATAATATTAATTTATTTAATGTAACCTATATAAATTAGTGATTATATAATACATAAAATAAATATATAATGATTCATATTATATTTAGTTGAATTCTTTCGAATTTGAAGATATATATACGCTAACAAAATCACATCATTCTATAATAAATATTATTTGTAAACATTTTTTTATTAAATACTTTTATAATAAATATTGAGGATAACAAACTCATAATAAATATATTAATGTTATTCAGTTAATATGTTAAAATATTTCAAAATAATATTATATTAAATATTTTAAAATATTAAATGTAATATATATACCTTAAAATATTAATCTGTGAGATATTTTTCAAATATTACAAAAAGAATATTAAGGCGTTACTAGTGGACCAACGAGAACTAATGTGATACACTAACAAAATCACATCATTCTATAATAAATATTTAAAGTAAACACTTTTTATTGAATATTTCTATAATAAATATAAGGATAACATACTCATAACAAAATATATTAATGTTATTCAAAGTTAATATATTAAAATATTTCAAAATAATATTATATTAATTATTCAAATATTAAATTTTAATATATAATTTTAAAATCTTAATCTAGAGATATTTTTCAAATGTTACAAAGTAATTAATATTAAGGCAATTTAGGACAAAATCTAACGATACTGCACACTCAACAAAATCACATCATTCTATAATAAATATTTAATGTAAATATTCTTTTCATTGGATATTTCATAATAAATATTAAAATAACAAACTCATAATAAAAATATATTAATGTTATTCAAAATTAATATATTAAAATATTTTAAAATAATATTATATTAATTATCTTAAAATATTTAATTTTAATATATACCTTAAAATCTTAAGCTAGAGATATTTTTCAAATGTTACAAATTGAAGTAATTAATATTAAAGTGTTAGAGACCAAATGAGAATCATTTGTACACTAACAGAGACCATTTATGCAACTTTACAACTTGCAACACACAAAAATTTTAAAAATTATATTTTGGCTAAAAAAATGCGCAAAACTGTTAAATTATAACGTACGCTTAATCGGTGACTAAACGCGCACTCGTATAATTTCGCACTATTATCGCAACGCCGCTTACTTACCGCGACGAAAGCCAAGAATCCCGCCTCACATTTATCGCACCATTATTACAATTAACTCTTTTGATAAGTAACTAGAAATTGAATACATATATCTCCTAAGCCTCCTATACTATTTGATTAAAAATGGAGGACTGTCTTCTAAGTATGATGATATGAACTATATATCATGAACGAATTATGATACTCATAACGACGATAATGACGATAATAGTTTATTTGTATACCATTGTCGACAAGGATAACATAATCCTAACATGATTATTTGTAGGATCATCATGCATGGTTGACAGTCCTTCAATTACACAAAAATGGGGACAATTCTTTTTCTTTAAAAAAAAAAATTGATTTAGATACTTGGCACGCAACCAAATTAAACATGCATCCTTGATTAATTATCGAAGTTAGGACAAATGTCTCGTTTTGTTTTCCTCATTTTAGAGAATCACACAATACACTCATACAAAATCAAGGTAGTATATAAATATCGCTTAGGCGTGCCTCCCACGCGCTGTTCGTAAGACCTGGATTGGTTGGTTGTATATTGTGCATACGGCTTGTACACTCCCACGCTGTCTTGGTCTGCTTTACCGTTGTACACTGGTGGGCTTCCAATATTTTTGTACATTTGATATTATTATCTCTTGATATTTAGTCTCCTTCTCTCTGATCCTTCCATACCATTTCCCATCCCCATGACCTTACATTATCTCTTTCATCCTTCATCACCCATCGACATCTTCACTAAGAGCTAATAATAGCTATGTGATTTTAGGCTGCGATAATTATTATTCTTGGGCATGCTTTGATCCGTATCTTGGCGAGGCCTAGATGGCCGCTTGCTACCATGCAACTTGGTTTTTATGTACCATGACGGAATCGCTTTTGCATAATAATCAGAATAACCGAGCCTTCCAACAAGATTTTTGGTTCAAGAGTTTAGTGGTTTAAAGTTTGATCAAATTTGGGGTTTCACTTTGTTTATTAAATCAAGTAGTTTTTTTTTTGTTTTAGTAGTTTAATTAACTAATTGATTAAATATTTGACTATTTTTTTAGGCTTAAATTTAGCCGATTTGATTATTAAATAATATAAATCTTATATAAATTGAAATATGTATTACGATCTCATTGGGGCTCAAATATTATATTTTTATGTTCACAGGTTTTACATAACTCAATCACGTGAATGAAACTTAGGAATAAATTGACGCGAATGCAAAGCTGCTTGATAAAATGCTCAAATGAATTAAAGAGATAATTCTAAATCATCTTTAACATAGTATTTCTTACGACAATTCATCTAATCGGCATAATTAATTGTATATGCAAATTATACCCATTACAATTGATACAGTAAGATGGTCAAAGGTCTTTTGATGAAATTAAATGGATCGTCCTCAAGCCAGCAGGATTCATTTCAATTACTATATATGCATGCTCGATTTTTTTGTATGTCCGAGACGAGTAGTAGTCTTTAAGAATGTATTTGATATATCGCCACTTGATTTAGTAAAACTACATGTTCGGTTTATGTTTAATACGTGAGTAGTAACTTTATACGTGGAAACTGCTAGGAAACCATCATTGAATGTAAAAGTGAACGCACTACTGCAGAAACAAATAAACGGTTGTGGGTAAAACATAGTTCGACAATGTGCACACGATTTTTGAGCCCTATATGGACCACTAAGCATTAATCAAATTGGACAATGATTTTAAGACGAGGAGTATTAAAGTAGCATCACACGTGTCATTCAGACATGAGGAAAGCAACATTTTGTTTAATTGATCGCATGATAGTCAATAGAAAGTCGTTGGACTAAGATTGGATGGATTGTTTATTTAAACGCAGAATGTCGTAAAAATCTATTGTCACTTTTTGGTGTTGTTCGCATAACTCGCTTTCTCAATAATTGAATCCACTTTTTG
Organism: Lithospermum erythrorhizon; assembly: GCA_019722365.1. Classification (NCBI taxonomy): domain Eukaryota; kingdom Viridiplantae; phylum Streptophyta; class Magnoliopsida; order Boraginales; family Boraginaceae; genus Lithospermum; species Lithospermum erythrorhizon. Next base: position 182,109 of record JADFUC010001500.1, read on the forward strand.
CATGGAACTTGACCAGCTCGCTTCGGGTCGATTTCCAATAAGGTTGAGAAATTACGCTGGCTGAATCGAAATAACTCGATGAAGTTTCTATTGAGTTAATGTTGATTACTGATTTGAGAAACTATTTGGTCTTGCAAGTTTCCTTCATGTCATTGAAGCTAGTTCAAGGTTTAAATTTTATCTTAACTCAGATCGACTCAGGTTAAGGTTAAAGAAATAGACCTTATAATCATGTTGTTTTGTTAAGAATGCTTGAAGTCATGACTAACCAAAATTAAAGTAGACTAAATCCAACTAACATAACAAAGATATAGGGTTTTATTGTGGCAACAAGATTTTTAGGCTAAAAAAAAATCTTACCGTGGTTCCTAAATGATAATATAGCCCTGCTCTGTGAATGAAAAATGATAGTGTATTGCTTGTGATTCACGCCATTTGGCATGCTTTCATGGTGATGATTTGTTAGTCAAATGTACAACTTTGGTGATTGGTTTATTTGTTTAGATCTTAATACGTTATACTTCATATACGTGATTGCAGCAAGATGTGTACAATAACCAACTAATTATGTGTAGAGGGATTCTGTTTAGAGTTCTAAATTCTAAGCCACTAACTAATGTTATTTTCCTTAATTCCTTTGTCTTATAAGAAGATTTTATTACTAATTGGTTGATCATATTCATTTGATCACAACATTACTTGTAGCTTCCAGGTTATCATGATATTATTGAACACGCTCCTATTTTAGCTCTTCCTGGTTTTCGTGGAATCATTAAACAAAGGTTCATATAATCAATATTAATTATTTATCTAATTTGATTTAATTCTTAATTTAATTAAAATTATAATTTTGTGTTTATTTTTAGGCATTCCTCGATTTTATAGTTAAGAAGTCAATATAGATTTATAAAGTTGTTCACTTGACCTCATTAGACTATTGTGAGGCTCCACCGAGGTAAAAATGATACACATTGGATTTTATTGTTTTAGGAATGATTTTTTTTTTTGTACTCTTTATACCAAAAGATTGTCGCATGGAGCTCCTAACCCATTTAATTTGTTTGGATTGACATAATTTCTCTTCAATTGATCTTTAAATATTGATAATTGATGTAAGTTTTTTATTTATTTATTTTGTTGATTTGTGCAAATTGACAGCGCGTCAGCCGCTTCAATATGTTTGACAATGGCTTTACCGCCGAAGTTAATTTCTTCTATTATCATCCGATTTGCTTATTAATCGAAAGTTAACGTGATTTACCATCAAGAAGAGGTCAGTATATCAATGATTAACACTTATCAATGGCACCGCTATTTATTTTGTTCAATTACTATGTCCTCCTTAACTCGAAAAATTTTAATTGTCAATATATTTCATTTTTTCTTTTATTATATGCTCGCTATTATTTCATCGTACGCGCCAAATAAGTTTCGCTAAACAACTATTGTCTTTTTCTCTCTCGCTATTTGACGAGCACATCCTACTAGTAATGCTATACTCCTATATGAAATATAAGATGTTTCGTAGGTTGAATTTCGAAAGAGAGATTAGCTGGTTGCTTGGCAGGGTTTTTTCCCATTTAGTGAGTTTCACCGATTGAATAACATATTTTCCACTTGGATAACAAATACTTATTTAAGACTTCAGCGGACTATTCAAATGAAGATAAAGATGAAACACGTATTCACATAAGATGGAGCTATCGTATCTTTACAACTCAACTATCGTAATTGTATGCTCCCACCAAATCTAACGTATAGTATCTTCAATATCATTTTTTGTGTCTTATTTCACGCTTTTATAACAAAGGGGATTACCATGATGATTTATTTATTCGAATTTTGAAGCATATAGTGACAAGAATAATAAAAAAATTATATTGACAGTGTTGTAAAAAGTTGGAAGAGACTTAAGTCCTGCCAAGTCCCTGTGGGCACGTAGTGGACCCGGCGGACTTAAGTCCCGCTTTACAATGCCATTTCGATCCAAAGAGTAATCTAAAAAGGCTGACTTGAACGGAAGTTAAAACCTCGGCCTCTATTTTATCAGAGTAGTTTCATGTGTTTAAAAATATGAAAAGGGCGTATTCATGTCTCTGAATGACAATCTAAAACAAAGTTTATGTGTACATTTCCTATGATGAACCTATATTTATGGCAAGTGGATAAAGCGACAAGTTGTGAGCCGGGCGAACTGAAACCGCCTACCGACTAAATTTAAACCGATCCAAATAGAACCGACTGTCCGAATCGCTGACTGGGATCCGAAACGGATCCGACTGATAACTCAAACTGATCCGACCGATAAGCCAAACCGATCCGAATTCGTTCTTTTTTTGTATTTTTGATTTTTTTGTATTAGGTTTAACTATCTTTTAGTATTTTCAATTACCAAATATGCTTTAATTAGTTTATTTTCGATTTTTTGTATTAGGTTTAATTATTTTTCCTCTATTTCAAATTGCTAAGTTCTAATTAGTGTATTTTCGTTTTTTTTTTTGTATTTTCGGGCCAGATACGGCTGATACGAAGTTTCTAGTTGATATCCGAATCGTTTCGATAATACCGATCGGACTGCTCGATAGCCCGAATCGGGACTGCTCCAACCGTCAATTTTTGTCCCGACTGTTTCACTCGGGTTCCGGGAGGGATCAAATCGAACCGTCCGGGTTCCTATCAAATAGAATGAGTTAACTGACCGGCAAATACCGTCCGAAGTCCGACTTTTTGTCCTCAATCTGAGCCACCGTTCCGAGGATTCCAATGTGAATCAACCGTTTTATCACTGAATCAAAAGTAACTGACCTATAACAACACTCAAGTGACAATTTATTCAAGTTGATGCAACTATTCTATTAATAGTTAAAGAGGTTTTGTGCAATTAAAAAGAGAGTTTAAGAGTTATTTCAACACTTAGAAAATCTGAGAAATTCCATTTCATTTTTACTCTCTTTGAAACTCATATCAAGATATCCTCACTCCATTTATATATATCTTTAGTCTTGTCTTATCCACCAATACAACTTTTGTGTATATATAAAGTATTGTATTTAGGAAATCATTCATTCAGGATTCAAGGCTTATGGGTCACTCTAGTTTAGTTTAAAGCTCAACATTGTTTTAGATCTTATAGTTGCTTAGTGAAGTAAGTTTTATTTCCTTCGCAGGATTATATTATACACCTCATTCTCACGTAAGACATTCATTTTCATTTTTATTTTTGTTTTTCATAACTTGTCTCATTTGATCAATATTTTATGTATTTTAGGAGATAAGTCAACTATAACTAGTAATTCTTTCATTTCATTACGACGATCATTTACTTTATCAATGCAACTTTTTACATCTACGTTAAAAAATCGCTTATCTCTTAATATTCTTATTTTCATTGGTTAATATTTTATCTCTCCAGAAATGGTAAAAACCAATTATTATTGTAATCAAGTACTTTTAAAGCAAATAATCAATTAAATTCGAGACACATGAAATAGTATTTTTTTATGTAGGAAAAATAATATCCTATTTTGGCATAACTAGTATGAGGTCCGTCCAAACGACCCGCTTGCATAACGTGCTCCATTCAATAGAAGGTTTAACTAACTTTGTAAAATATAATGATATGCAATTTTAACTCAATGCCACGGCCGAAAAATGTTATCTTAGAGAGTTTATTAAATAATCAGTTTCTACCGTAGAATGATAATTGGATTTTTTAAAATGAAAAAAATATTCACGTGAAAAAGGAACGAAAAAGCACAAAACAAGATATGACCGTCCAGAGAAATAATGAAAAAAGAGCCTTCGAATTATTAATTTAGCACCATATCCCCGAGTCGGGACGGATTAAAATATTATCCTGTAGAGTTTATTATTAAAATAACCTAGTATTAATTTATCAAATTTCTACTCGTAGGCCGATAATTGTAAAAAAAAACCGCAAAAAGGAAAAAACTGCTCTCACGCCATCAAATCCCATGACCATTCGCGTGTTTCACAATTGTTATGAAAAAAGAACGAATTATTAATTTAACATTCTATCCTCTAAAAATAATTTATTCAATAATGGCCGAACTAATCTCAGAAATATAACGGTACGCAATTTTAACTAAATGTCATGCCAAAATATTATATTAAGTTTCTAATTATAGTTGATAATTGAAAAAATCAAGTAAAAAAGAGAAAAAAAATATTAACATGAAAAAGAAAGAAAAAGCACAACAGACATGACGCGAAGAGAAAAATGAAAAATGAACGAAAAGAGTTCGAATTATTAATTTAGCACTTTATCCTAGTCGGACGAGCCAAAATATTAACTTAGAGAGTTTATTATTAAATAACGGGAAGATAATTTATCGAATTTAGTTGATAATTGTAAAAAAAAAACCGTTAAAAAAGGAAAAAATAAATAAATTGTTCGGGCGCCATCAAATCCCATAACCATTCGCGTGTTTTGCAATTGTTATGAAAAAAGAACGAAAAAAAGAAAGCACTACTCTATTAATTTAGCAGCACCTTATCCTCGAAGCCGGTTGGTCGAAATAACTTGTATTAATTTATCGAAGTTTCTACTACGCTTTATAAAAACACACGCATACTTAACTACGCCAGTAAATAAATTTAAAAATGAACGAAAAAGCACTAATTATTAATTTAACACCATATTCAATTTAGCCTGACGGCTTAAAAAATATTATTTGTAGAGTTTATTATAAATAATCAGCATTAATTTATCGTAGTTTTATAATGTGAATATAATTAAAAACGATAATCAAAAGAAAACCCAAAAATCGAAAAAAGGAAGAAAACAAAAAAGGTTCCACGCGCGCGATTCCATGACCATTTGGAGTGTGCAGGATGCGATCCAGCCTTTATAACTACTACTGGATAGTTGTTTGAGGATGTTCCGGAAGAAAAAACGAACTCTCCAATACGTACAAACAGGGAGATCGTAGGCATAATAGGAATTCCACAAATCAGTCAAGTTAGAAATACTATACATCATATAATAGTATTTTTATAAATAAAATTATTATTTTATCCTTAAATAAAACTCTCGACACTTCCTCCATTTTTTAAATTGGCCATCCTAAGAATTTCACGCCAATTGCTAATCAATTAATAACGAATTCCATACGTTACGTATATACCCCTAATTAATTAATCAAATATAATTTAACGAATGTGATTGATATTAAAAACTTTTCTCTTACATACATTAAATAAAGCTAAGCGAATAACCAACAAACGCAAGATTTGAATTTCAATATAAATAAATATTTTAAAATAATTTTTTTAAGAGAATGACAAAGAAAAACGAAAAGACACTCAAGAGAATAAAAAATTCAATATTTGATGGTGTGTAAAACAACTCGGATCAATCTCCAGCCTCCTAAAACAATCCCCGACGGACAATCCAAAGCTCCACCTAAACTCCTTCCCTTGCATTCTCCGCCCCTCCATTTTATATATTCCCCTTCCTATCTATTGTCAGCATATTAACAGTCAGATTGGCTTCGCTTCCCCAAATTAACAAAAACACACACTCTCCCCATTCATTTACACATTTTTATCGAGCCGATTCGGTCCGGGTTTTTCACTCCTCCCTCCAACAATGTCTTCCCTCCTCCGATCCAACCCCCCCTCCTTCTCCTTCTCCACCTCCCTCTCCCCCACCCCCCTCCCCCTCCTCCTCTCCCTCCCAAAACCCACCTCCAAATCCCCCAAATGCACCCCAATCCAAGCCAAGATCCGTGAAATCTTCATGCCTGCATTGAGTTCCACAATGACTGAGGGGAAGATAGTTTCTTGGATCAAATCTGAAGGTGATGTGTTGTCTAAGGGGGAGCCTGTTGTGGTAGTGGAGTCTGATAAAGCTGATATGGATGTGGAGACTTTTTATGATGGAATCTTGGCTGCCATTGTTGTTAATGATGGTGAAACTGCTCCTGTTGGTGCTCCTATTGGGATCTTGGCTGAAACTGAAGAGGATATTGAGGAAGCTAAGAAAAGGGGGGCAAATGGGGGTGTAAAAAATCAATCTTTGCCTACTGAGGTAGCTGATTATTAGTGATATAGTAACTATGTTTTCGTTTTTTAGGCGTTTTAGCTATTTGTGTATAGATTAAGGAGAAGTAAACGTAGTCAAAAGTACATTGGAAGTCCAATCATACCGAGGTAGCTAATTATTAGTGATATAGTAACTACGTTTTTGTCGTTTTAGCTATTTCTGCATATTAAGGAAAAGAAAACGTAGTCAAAACTACATTGGAAATGTAGAATGACAATTAATTGAAATTATATTATTGGATGGTTGATAATTTGAAGGTAAAAACTAGTAAAAAGTACATTGAAAATGTCAAAATATAATTTATTATGCTAAAACGATAACAATTTTGGAACAAAAAAATTTAGGCTAAAAGGAAAACTAAAAAAACGGTGGGTTTACTAGATATTATATTGATATTATTGTATTAGATATATTATTGCAATTTGATATTATTATGATTTGATGAATTATAGTAAGTATAGTATTTATTATTTAGATTGATGGAGATTGTATGAATAATGTGTGTATTATAGGTCTTGCATCAATTTAATATCTTATATATCACTAATACTAATGATGTTCCTCCTCAGACTAAGGATGATGTGCCTCCTATGACTAAGAATGATGCTCCTGCTGCAATGGCTGCTGCTTCGTCGGCTGTGGCGCCGACAGGGGTGGTGAAGGGGGGGAGTGAGGCGGGGAGGAAGATTGTGGTGACCCCATTTGCTAAGAAATTGGCTAAGCAACATAAGGTTGATGTTAATAAGGTTGTCGGGTCAGGTCCGTTCGGGCGGATTACTCCCGAGGATGTGGAGAAGGCCGCAGGGATTGTATCTAAGCCTGCTGTTTCAGCTGTGGCTACTCCAGCTGCTAGTGCTCCGAGTAAGGCAGCTGCGGCTCCAGCGAGTTACCCGGAGATTCCTGGTGCCACTGTGGTTCCTTTTACTACGATGCAGTCGGCAGTGTCGAAGAATATGGTGGAGAGTCTTTCAGTGCCAACTTTTCGGGTTGGGTATCCTATAAATACTGATGCCCTTGATGCTCTTTATGAGAAGGTACGTTGTGGAATTTGTCTAGCTTTTATGGATTTACAATTTTTTTATATTGTAAAGATGCATGCTTTTTGATGGATTGAGATTTGAGACACAAGGAGTGTTAATTTTGAGTACATTTTTAGTTGGTGATAATTATGTGCAATGTATCAATTGTCACATTGGGGATTTCGCGTTCGTTCGCGGGTGATATGGAATGTGTTCTCTGTAGATTAGGAGCATATATCGTGTATGTGAAGTTGATAATTTGTTGGGTCAGGAGTTGTGACATTAGCTGAATGTTGTTTTGTTGATGATGTAGGTTAAGCCAAAAGGTGTTACTATGACTGCATTGTTAGCAAAAGCTGCAGCAATGGCATTGGCTCAACACCCAGTTGTGAATTCAACTTGCAAAGATGGGAAGAGCTTTACATACAATAGCAATATTAATATTGCCGTCGCAGTTGCAATTAATGGTGGATTGATCACCCCTGTTCTTCAAGATGCTGATAAGGTAAGAGAGGCATAAGATTTTTATTTTGAGTTAATTACTTCGAATGCTAAATCATAGTAACATTGGGTTGATTTTGTGTCATTGCAGATGGATCTTTACTTGTTATCCCAAAAGTGGAAGGAACTGGTGGATAAGGCTCGTGCAAAGCAGCTTCAGCCACAAGAATACAATTCCGGTAGCTAATGCTAATGTTTCACTGTTATGAGTACTTCACAAACTTGTTAAAAAATCACTTATGAGTTGTTGGATTTCCAGTTTCTCATCTTACTAAAAGTTAGAGATCTATACTTACATGTAGGAACTTTCACGCTCTCCAACCTGGGCATGTTTGGAGTAGATAGATTTGATGCTATTCTTCCCCCAGGCCAGGTAAAAAAAAAATTAGCTGTTCTGGTTTGGTTTCCCTTTAAGATTCCTTATATCTCAATATAAGAGGCTATTTTTTTTTGTTCAGGGTGCTATCATGGCGGTTGGAGCATCAAAGCCTACTGTAGTAGCTGCTGCTGATGGATTCTTCAGTGTTAAGAATAAGATGCAGGTGAGTTCAGTTAACCGTCATTCTCCCTTTTTGGCACTATGCACAAGATCTGTTTTTTAAAATACATGATTTATTTAGAGGGTAATGAAGTTTCTGGTGACTACTTTTTTTCCAATTCCACTTACTTCAACTATAATTCGTGTTGAGTCTGCTTCACTTAACCTACCCAGTTTTCTCCAGCTACCATGGATGGACTAAAAAAACGAATGTTGACTTATACGGAGTGTTTATTTGTAGCTCTTTGTTACTCCATGATAAGATATTCAGTACAGTCCTACAGTTGTGTCACTTGCTTGAGCTATGTGGCGAATTTGTGTGTGTCAGGTTGATTAGATTATTTCATTCACTATTTTTTGCTAGTAACAATCATATTTATCTGCAGGATGACTGCAGAAAAATAAAATAATTAAATCCCTGCTAGTATTAACTTGAGCAATGCTTGCCTAACGTTTTTTGCTGTCTAAAATACATGCATCCACTGCACAGTGTGGGGCATATTAGTGAGGCCTAACTAAGTTTCACTTCACAGATCACTTTAATGATAGTAGCCAATGTAATCCTTCTGCTCCATGTCCCTTAACATTATTTGTCATTGACATCCAATTGTTGAAATGGAAAATATTGGATTTCTAATCAAAACGGTCTTCGGACATTTGTTCCCTTGGTAAGGACCAGGGTTCACTATACAAAGGTGTCGAAGGCTTGAAGCTATTAAGTTGTGTACCTAGACTTAGTGATGATCTCAAACTGAATTGAACTCGAATAGAATATCATCCAAAAAGTTTTTAATTCAAATAGAATAGTATCGAATGTGCTTCAGTATTCAAATTGACATTCATATTCAATTCGAATAAGAAGTTGAGTTTGAATCCGGGTCGATATTATTCTTTTGACATTCCAATTCAAATTTACGTTGTCATATTTTATGTTCGAGTTCAAAGTTGAACTCTAATATACATATTTTATATAAATTAACTAAATATTTGAATAAATTTTTAAATCTGAATTGATATTTTTGGAATTTAATTATAGTCTATTTGTACTTGTTTACAACTATGAAAAATCGTATTCAAGTTCGAATCGAATTTGAGGACATTCATATTTGAATCTCAATTCAATCGAATCCGAGCTTGAATATTCAAATAACATGTACTTGGTTTATGTGCTTATCTCAATTTAAGTTTTACAACTTGTAAAAATCGTATTCAAGTTCGATTCGAATTTGTCAACATTCATATTTGAGTCTCAATTCAACCGTATTCGAGCTTAAATATGCAAATCACATGTACTGGTTTACGTGCCTATCTCTGACACATTGGTTTCATTCTATAAATAAATAAAAAGTTGGTGTAGTGGATCTCCTACATTTTAAGAATTTGTATATTAAAATATACTTTTGGCATAAAATGATTCGTTTGCCATGCATGGACACATCATTTGAGACTAGGGATTTGCTATAATTTTTAATATACACATTCCTTAAATGTCGGAGCTTCACTATACCAATTTTTTCTTATAGAATAGCATATGTACATGCAGGGACGGATCCAGAATTTGAATATAGGGTATTCACTTTATCAATAAAAAAAGGTTCAGTCGACAAAATAACTATGTTAAACAATTTTTCAAAGCTAATAATATTACAAATAATATAAAATTATGCACCGTAAATGCCAAAAAATCGAACAAATTTGCAACTAACCAACTAAGTAATTAAAAAACTAATAAAATCTTATTTAAATCTAATACAATAATAAATTTAGGTATTTAACTCAACAATATTAAAATTAAAATGCTATGTTCGAAATAAATTTGATTACAATCTTAATTTCAAAATTTTCTTGAAAATAAAACATTGATTTCGAAATTATAAAATAAAAACACTAATTTCAAACTTTGGGGGAAAGATTTTGCCCGAAACTTTTGGCATTTGAGTATTAGATTAGTTGAGTGAGAGATTTTGGTTGACATATGTAAATTGGTGCTTGTTGATACACAAGCTTTGGTAAGGGAGTTTGACAGTGAAGATGGAACTGTAAAGCCAATTACTATGAAGTCGTTTGAAGAGGAGGCATAGTTTGTGGATGTGGAGGAGGTGGGAGGAGTAAGAGGGAGTTGGGTGAAAAACTGAAAAAGCAAAACGAATAATGTCTATTAGGAGAATCGAACTGTGTATCTTTGACAAGAATAACCAACAAAGTAACCATCTCTACTACTTCTCCATTTGTCTAGGGTATTCATGTGAATACCCTTGATACACTCTGGGTTTGTCCTTGTGTACATGTGTCATAGATTGGCACAAAAGTGTCATAGGTGATCTCAATCCGAATTGTATTTGTTTTGTTTAAAAAACCTGTTTGTTTGTACTGACATGATGCATAAACTTCTCCACTGAACTAAAGTCAAAATTTTCTTAAACACCGGGTAAGGTCGTCAAGCTGTAGTCTGCTGGGTATAAATGTAATGATAAAAAGCCGGGGTTCCAGTTTCTTAGGGTACTTGTATTACTGTTTACTTCCACCATATTTTCAAGGATCCTCCCCTCCAATAACTTTAAAAATATTTCCCTCTAGAACTTCCTCCAACGTTCTAAAGATTGGTCATTATGCAGGCTCAAAACTACCTATTATGGCATTAATTATTTTCAAGTGGTCTTGATGTGTAGCATTCATTTCTTCACATATTTGTTACTATTTGTCTTGGTATTTTGTCAACTGCAGCTGAGAGTCGAGGGAAGTTTCAATAGCGGTCCTGCATGATAAGATGCTAGATAGAACAGTCACGTTCCTTGTTTTCGTAAATTGTTCTGGAACTAAAAAAAAAAAATTATTCATATTTATGATGGAGTTTACCCTGCATCACTTAATTTGTGAACTGGGGTAACTGATAGCAGAGGAACTAATTTTACTCACATCTAGAGTTGTATTCATTGGTTGAACAAGGAATTGGAATCGACATAATTTTGGCATCAATATTAATACATACATACGTTGTCTTGCATATAATTCTAGACATCATATTTCCCTTTCAAGTCACTAAAATAATTGTTCTGAAATATTTATTTGAATGTTTTGCTAGGTGAATGTCACAGCTGATCACCGTATTATTTATGGTGCCGATTTGGCTGCCTTCCTCCAGACCTTCTCAAAAATCATTGAGAACCCAGAAAGCTTGACAATGTAGATGGAATTTTGAGATAATGGTGGATAGATGATCCAGAGTCTCCTCTGACCTCCGAACAAGAATCCTGCGGGTAGGAAGTTTGAGATAGTTTGACGCGTTGTTTTTTTGCATTCAACATAGATAGCTTTGTTTATTTCAATTTTCTGTTCAGGAGAACCTAAAACAAAGAGACTGAAAAGCTTCAAATATTTATTTTCCCCTGGATAATTTTATAGAATAACTTGTGTTCTCATTGCATTTAGATCTTCAAAAGGTCTGCAGATGGAATTTCAAGTAGACAATAAAAATATAAAGTTCTTTTGCTAACAGGTCTTGTATTGTGCATGAATTATTCATTATTTTGTTCATTTGATGGTTAAACATTTGAATCGCCCTTCGTCTTCAACAAGCAAACTGCACTTGGGACATCGAAAACTTTTTGGAACAAAGAAACGCAATAGACAGATATATTGCAATTTGTAGTTCATGGTTTAACAAATGGAACTAAGTTCATCCATTTGGTATGTAATAGAGAATCATAGAGGTTCCACCTATTTACAGGGAAAGGCATCTCAGATATTTCCTTTTCGTCACTTCAAAAAGCTGACTACAATAAGTTATGAATACTAGTAGTCAAGTACAGTGCAATAAGCTAAAGATAACTATCCAGACAATACAATAACACTGCACAATATGATTGTTCAAAGCATCAATGAAAGAATGTTTCACGGCAGGCGAATCTTCTTGCATAATATGACCTGTATCACAAGATTGCTCTTGCTAGTCGGAAAGAATGTGGAAGCGTCTAGAATGTGTGCGTTAGTTCTCACCAATTCAGGGGGATGCGTCTTAAATTGAATAGGTTATCTATATACTCTATTACTGGCAAAGAGGCGTCTATGTATCTTCTCATGTGCTTCTCCGTTGATTCAGCTGTAAAATTTTGAACTCCATCATCAAACCATAAACGCTTGGATAAAAAGACAAATCAACAGACTGATGATTGATCAAACCAATAAATGTTTTTATAGTACAACATATCAATAGGTAGAAGGCAGAATGCAGATGATATAAGAGTTGGCAGACAGCGGAGTTTGATACATAATCTACGAGATCTTCTTCATTGTATTTTTAATATAAATGGAACATAATATAGCATATAAGTGAATGATATTCCACTAACACATTTGCAACACTTGGTAAATAGTTTCGACTACCCTTGTAAACATAGTTCTTGTATGAGTTTCTGTTAATTGTCAATTTCAAAAGGTTTCACTCTTTTTATTTTGTGAGCAATGTTCCAGGATGATTCATTTTAAGTGCAAAATAAGAGAGTAATATGAAATCTGACGTGAGTCTAATGTCAACGATCTAAAGCTCACCAGTTTCATGTAGATTTATAACAAGTTGTTCCTTCGTCGGCAATGTGTGCATCCCAGCAAAAGCGGCAGTTCTAATACCCCAGGTATGATATCCTTTTAGTGCACTATCTCATTACATGTATGATTACCATTTGAATTCCTTATGGAACAATATAAATAATGCTTTCATCAAACTATTCTAAAAACTGAAACTATCAAACTATTCTTAAAGAAAATTATCATAACTAGGAGAGTAATGATATTGTGAGAAGTTCACAAGTATGCATGAATCATGATGTAACCGCAAGGAGATTGAATGGATATTAAAGTTCTAAAAACTGAAACATACTCTGCTGACAAAAAATTCTTGAACAGGACTCTCATAAGATCAAGACCCTGCCTAACTCTGCGTAAATTTCTTGAGAGGCTTCCTTGTATCTTCACTGAGTGATTTCTAACATCAAAATCAAGTATATTATTTAATGTACCATAAGTTGCTGACGCTCTTTCAAGATCTCGCACCTGAAAACAACATAAAAATTAGATAAGCATGTCTTTCAAGGAAAAATGTACTTGAACGAAATTTGGTCATAATAACTAAATAAGAAAGATGAACAAAATGGACAATTCAGACTACTGGAGCTTTAAGTCCTCAAAGTTGCCTGCTTTGCACCACATAACTTGATGCAGAAACTTGAAAATTCACAATTGAGGATCACAACAGAAACGAAGTGTACAAAAGAATTTTTCAGAAACAATACACCTTTAAAAATGAGTTGAACTATGGTTTGGCGCCTGAGCGGCCACATGGAACTCTACAAAATATTTTAAACTTTTCTTTCATCACGAGGGAGTAATGAATGGGTAAATTAACAACAACAAAAAAAACCCCATCTAGGTATTTGCATTAGCGTTTCAAGAAAGCTTTTACTCCAGAACCACCAGTATGACTTCCAAATTCCAATAGCTATATAAGGATGATCAGAAATGTAACTATCACTTTACTTTTGTATTTAATAATTTACATGTGATCTCTAAATCACTGAACTTGGTTAAATGCATCTTCATGTATAACAGGAGAGAGCAAGCATTATCTTTTCCTCTTTTCTCCTTACAATCCAGTGAAGAAAAATGTTGATGGAAGTGGCTAACGTTAAAAACTTCATTAAGAGAATATTTGGAGCAACGTCATAGTGAATTAACAAATGAACCCTTGTAGAGCAGACTTAAGGATGGAAAGCAGAGAACTCATAATGATAACAATTCACAGGCTTCTTAAGTTAAAAGATCCCTTATCGTCATTAACTACTTCTTACTACTCATTTGATCTCTCTCCGGATAGGACCTTGAGCCAAATAGCAAGTACCACGTTCAGTATCTTAGGAATCAATTCGAGTTGTTCTGTCCGGTGAGTCCCTTTCAACTATATAGTATGAACAGGTTGCCTTGTCCTCTCTTAATTACTGGAAATGTTGTAATCCTATAAGTATTCCTATAGAGACAAGTTCACACCTTTGAAACTTTGCCTCATGTATAACCGTAGAAGTGCAAATTAAAAATCGGTGTTTGAAACATGAGCTTGTGAACTACTAAGGTTTCCCAAGTGTATAGAGACCAAAACAATGCCTAATTGAGTACCGAATATGATAGCATCAACATCCATAATCATCAAAAAATAAAAATAAAAAAGAACCATAAGGGAGAAAACTAATAATATTCCAGTGTACCTTCCATTATTTTTAGAATCATCCATACTTATAACATTCTGAATTTACCAGAATTTAACAATGATACAGATTTTAGTATAAAGACCCTTATATTACACTCCACTATTTGGGTCAATCTCGTAAACAACCTCAGCATCACCGAAGGCGTGTGCCTGACGCTGCGTACTATCCGAACACCCCCTCCCCCTATCCCACTTAGCCGAGAGCCTCTTCAAAGGTATTTGGTCATGTAATGTTAATGGTACTTTCTAGATTGTTGCAAAATAACTATTCCATAGAAAATAGACAGTAAACTAAAATCAAACACATATTACTTCTCTTTACTGCAAAGATGAACCAAAAAATGAAATGGTTAAAAATCTAACCTTTGATGTATACTCCATTTCAGCAAATTTGAAGGCAAAGCCCAGGAATCCAAAAAGGACAGACACATAAGAACATGCATGGACAGTTTCAAAGAGATCAAACTAAACCATATGTTCTAATTATCCTTAGAAAGTTCCTCAAAAGCTTCAGCCATTGCTGACAAAGCTGTTGCATTTTCATATACAGAATCACCCTTTTCCATAATATCCCTTTTTGTTACTATACTTGACTCTTCAGAATCTGTTGTTTTGTTCCTTCAAATTCAAGAACATATATGATCTTAATTCTAAAACATCCCATATCAGCTAAACAACACTAAAATCTCATACCAAATTCAAGAACATATATATTTTCATTCTAAAACCTACCAAATCACTTAATCGACACTATATCATTTCATTCATACCCATATCCATGAATTTGCAAAAGAATATATTTATATAAATATATATATGAAATCATACAAGAAAATAAAAAAATGGAAAAGGGTGATCAAAAACTTACTTTTGCTTGTTTTGCTTCAGTTTCACATTGAAAAATGATTGGAAGGTCATGGTTTTTTCTGGTTTGCTAAAAGTGCGCTTTTCCTCTGAAAAAAATGAAGGGTATTTACGTTGTTTTGCTATGTTTAATGTTTGTAATACGGAGTAATGTAAATCATATAATAAGGCTATAGTTTTCTTGTTTATATACTCTTCATCTAGTCGGTGAACTATATAGAAAATGAATGATGAACTTGGAAAGATCCACTATATTATTCGAGTATTGACAGATGTTTGCTAAGCTTTTGCCGCTTATTTATTTTGCTACACGATTTTATAGTATTAAATATATATTTTCTATTTTGCTTCAAAGGAGTTTCAAAGATGTTGATTATATTTAATAATTGAAGTATTCCCAAAGTTATTTAAGATATTTGAGATTGCATAAGCATGAAGATTGCTTATTTAAAAAAATATTTCCATATATGTTCATGTTCCTACTCCTATATAAGTAGTTGTTCAACATACACTACCCATACATAATTTCTACATTTTAAGAGCGAAATTTTAAAAGATTTGAGTAGATCATATTTTTTGTGGCAAGTAAATGTGTTAGAATAATTCTCTAAACTTAACCGAATGTAATGATCGCTTATGACACCACGCTATAATAATCATCAGGAGTTTTTCATTGTAAACACCGAAAGGCGGTAGATGTAAATCGCGGGAGCCTGTAATTGGGCTACTAGTTTCCTGAGTGTAATTACATATCTACTAAAAGAAAGCCCTTATTCTGTAATATCTCAATATCATAGTAAAATCTTCACCTGGGCAAGCTTGTCCCTCCGCATCTAAAGCGCCACGAAAGTGTTATCAAGGCTAATTAACAAAGACGTTTCTCAAGAATTTATTTCACAGTGTTACTTCTAACTTTCTAACGGAATTATAAATTTTATATAAAAATGAAGAAAGAATCAATCTAGAATAAATAAAGCAAAATATAAAAACAAAAATAGGGACCAAACCAAATAATTTTAAAAAATACTTCGTATATATCAATATCTTATTTTACAATAATAAACATTTATTTTTAAAATGTTACGGAGATTGAATGCAAGTCATAATATTCTGCATCGTTCTCTAAACTGGATCTCGGATACAAGTGTCGAATTTAATAATGTATACACAATAATATGTCCACTTTAACAATGTCTATATATAAAAAAGATATGGACCACTTACCTAAATTTTTTGTTACTAATTGACATGTATATCCGTACCTCAAATTGTTTCAAAGAGGTGATCATGTATGCTATGTCCTCCCTTAATTTCAAGGAATAATTTGACCAAAATATTCCAAAAAAGAAAAAGAAAGGAAACGTCTTGATATTGCCTTTGAAAATTCCGTTTCCTTCTTAGTGCGATGAAAGGAACAAGTTTCTTTCTGTGGAAATAATGTTCTTATTGACTTCAAAAGCTTTTACTGTACTTGTATTGAATGAATAGTCAAATCACACGTATTATATCGACGATCACTTATGTTAATTAATTATTGACACAAAAACAATTGACAATTGGTTATGAAAAATTAAAATGGACACCTATTCTTTTTACAGAAATATTTGTAGTAATACGGAGTATAATTTTATGAATGAGAATCTAATCTATCTATATTCAATTGTGAAGCTTTGTTTAATCCACATACTCAACACCAACTCCTAACAATTAATGACAAACGATGAAAATAAAATGCAAAAAATAGAAAATTGGAACAATGCTTAAACACTAAACTTATTCTTCAAAAAAAGTCTCACAAAAAAAATAATTACTTTTACTATTTTTCTCACCTTTTGTGGACTATAAAAAATATTACACGAGAGGATATTTAAAAGGTTCCACTAATGAAGCTGAAAAGAAATAATTGTAATTTCTTTTTCTTCAAGAAAAAGTCGTCATAATTAATTACATAATTATAGTTTCTTTTTTGCCAGCTTCGTTTTCGCCTTCCTTTTCTTTTATTTACTTTTTCTGCAGGTTTCATAAATCAACAATTTGATAATTAGGTCAAACTTTAGGAAAATTCACAAATAGATTAATAGAAAATTCCATATCACATTAATTATTATTAGTATTCGAGTAATGATCGCAACACTAAAAAAGACTATTGTTATATCATGTGGCACATCTTAATGAACACCGCCACACTGTAAGAGCCTAACTACAAACAATATCTTAAAATTGATCAAATATAAAATATTTATTTTGGCAAATTGTTAATTTGCCAAGAGTTTTTATCATATTTTGATGGCCCAAATAAATATAAAATATCAACATCTTAACACAACATATCGTTAATTGAGAAGGGTAAAGAGAAGAAAAGTATTAACATAATTTCCCATTGACATGATAATTTTGACTTGAATGCTGTTGTAGATGTTAACTTAAATTTTGAAGTTTATCTATTTTGATTATTGCGAAATAAATTCTTTATGTGATTCATAATAGATAGTCAATTTTTTTTTTCAATAATCAAAATCAACCAAATTCGATGAATTCATTCATTCATATAATTTCGATTTGAAACAAAATATAATGTCAAACTTCTAACAATATCTTTCACAAAAAAATATACAAAATTTGAAAAATATTGTGTTGGAAGGGAATAATATTTGAGGATGAAGGTAGAATGGCATAAATTCTTGTTTCATTTGATTCAAAGTTGAAAACAAATTGCCAAAATCTTTACAATATACCTTCCCTAGCCTACAAACAAAGAACCTAAAACAAATCAACAAATTAAATCCATTCTATTGACCCATCAAATATTCCGGTTCAAGTCAGCATACAAAATCAGCCGACCCGAAACACATATCCGAATAATCGAACAACCCATCAAGCTCAAGGTACTCATCCCCAACTCCATTACTATTGTTTTCAATTAAATCAAGTCCAAACTCAAACGAGTCAAATCACAAAGCCGGACCAAACAGTCGAACCCAAGAATCGAACTCGCCTCCTCCACCTCCTCATCGCCACCGCTGCAAGGAGATGCCGCAGACGGGCGGGCGGAAGTCCAAGCCTGGCCCATCGTAAGCTTCCAATAAATACCCCAAATCAACTATAGCCGACATGTTTCCATTTTCGAATTTCATCTACTTATGCGCTTAATTCGATTTGAATCGATGATAGTAACACACATTCCCCGACCCTCACCCAAATGAATATGGCTTTGTTTGCTTTGTTGGTTTGGGATAATGACATTACTTCCAAACTCCATTCAACGAAACGAGGCCTGACCAATTTGGATTTGGTTTAGTTAAATTCAACACATTATCCATTCCATTTAACAGATAAACACTGCATTCTACTTTATTCGCCTGTGAATTCACACATCACGACGCCCATCGAAATGGGATAACTCGTCTGGTTTGGGATCGTTTAGGTAGCGACATTATCACAATCTCTATCTAGCCGCACAAGCGCCGATTCGGATTATTTGATTTTACGTGAGGACACATTGTCGAGCTGGATAAGATTTGGTCTCGATCAGATATAAGTTAGCTAACGACCAAGCATCTCTACCGCCTCGAACTGGCCCAACGGCGGCAAAGCGAGAAAATGTAAAATTTGTTCTTCTGCTTTTCTGGCGAAGAGTCTAGATCTTCATTTGTTGAACAAATTTCATCATCTTCGAGATTATCGGAATAATCTTTGCCCCAATTCTTCACTCAGTAGAGTATCAATTTTTCATTTTCTAATGAACAAGTCCTCGCTAGTACGCTTAATATTTTTCAATGACAGTCAAACCGCTCAATAGTTTTCGTATTCAAATTTTGTAGAGAAACACAAAGAACAATTACAATGTGTCTATGTTTCTGATTCAGCTCTAAAGAATTTGGTATGTTTTTATTTTTTTAGGATTTATAACAAAATGCCAAAATATGTAGATAGAAATATGATTAAAACAAAATGAACAATTGTAGAGGTCTTGACTCTAAGTCGTTATAGGTTCGAATTTTTACAATAATAAAATAGTGATATTATTAAGAATTGAGAGAGAAAAACTTAGAAGGGGAAATTATAGAGAGAGAGAAACACAATGAAAATTGTAGATAGAAATATGAGAAATTTGTTTGAAGCAAGAGAAATGGGGGTGGCGATATAGATGAAAGATATTGTTGTTAGGAAAGTGACAAAAGGAGCGTGGGTGGGAACAATGAGGTCCTCACGGACCGCCTCGTTTTATTACTTTTCTATCAAAAAAGAATAAAATTGTCATATTGGCGATCCTGTGAGGCCCTGCTGAATTCCACGAATAAGCTTAAATCAAGGGATGCTGCCTAACCCAAGAAAATGACGGTGATCTTCAAGGCTAAAAACCACTAACATGAACATGTTATAATTTAACTCAATAATCGCATTTAAGCAGACATCACGATACTTAACACTTTCGTTCCTTACCAACTACGAAGTAAGTACCTTTGACGTGTCTCTTATGTTTTTTCTTCAGGATCTCAGGAATAGCAATGTGGCCTTTGTTATCATTTTCACAAAGCAAAATTGTCAAACTTTAAATACTCCCTATTAATAACTTTTTAAATTTTGATTCTTAATAAAAAATAATTTTATAACCGAACTCGACTCGTTAAGATAAGAAGTCGGCACTACTACATCTAAGAGTTAGAGGGTGTTTGGCTAAGCTTTTTTTTTTTGGTCACAAAATGATGTATTTGGTAAAAATTTTAATACCCAATTTATAAATTGCAATTGTTTAAAAAAAGTTCCAATTCTCAATTTTTTTTTACCAATTTATTTTGCACCAAATTATTTTAAGATTTCACCAAACAAATCATTTCGATTACCCAATAATTTTTCGCTCAAGTCACCATTCTTCATTAAATATTTTTTACCTAAAGCTTCTAATGTATTTTGTCTGGTCTAATATGAAAAAGGAAAAATATACAATTTATATTATTACCATCATAAATGTTATATTTTTAATCATAAAATATTAATTCTAGTTAAATTATTTTTAGTATTTTCATTATTAAATTATTAATTTATTTATATCATAAAGATAAAAAAATGTTATACAAATAAAGACGTCCTTATAAGTCATTTTACAATTTCTATAACTCAGAAGCTATCATATCCAAACACGTAAAAAATCTCCATTATAAGCTTACGTTACCAAACAAAATACAAATTTGACAACCTAATTATAAGTTGCCTTATAAGTACAAAAAAATAAGCTTAGCCAAACATCCTCTTAACGAACCCGATACATAATCCGGGGACTGCTATATCTTTCGCTTGACAAATGTGCCACTCCCACTAATATCAACACTAGGAGGTTAGAGAGTATTTGTACGGAGTAATTGTTTTGGGTGGCAGGCAGGATATTTATTTGAATTCCGGAATTAACTGGTTTTAATATTGGATTTGGAGTCCGGAAAGGAAGAAGTGGGTCCGGGATGGCATAGTCAATCACGGTCGATTCTAGGTTGTTTTTGGAAAGTGATGAGAATCATTGGGGTTGATAATACCGTACTTGGAGCTGCAATAATGGAATTAAATATATGGGGGAAAGCATCAGATCTGGGGTCAATGGAAACATATACCCCTTACTTAAAAGATTATTACTCCTTTCGTCCCAAAAAGATATATTCATTTAATTTGTTACAAATATTTAAAAAAATTCAAATTATCTTTACAATCTATGTTTTCACTCCATATTTTTGAACTAAATGGGAACTAATTAAGGGATTTCTAAAAATGGAAAATGTTTCTATCAATTAGGATGAAGCGGGAATACATTTTATCTTTAATAGTTGAATCTGGATCGTGAAATATTTTATTTTTATTTTATAATATTTTTTATAAAAAAATATATCAATAAAAAAATTATTTCAAAATTTCTTTCTATTGATATATTTTTCAACAAATATTATACAACACAAATAAAAATATTTATGGTCAAAGTTCAACTATTAAAAAATCAAACAATCAAAATGTAATAATCTTTTAGAAACATAGGTAGTATTTTACCATACTTTGTCATAAACTCTCTTAGATTTTATTGAGATTGCGATACTAGACTCCTAATCATAACATTTAGATTTCAATTAAATTTAAAAGGTAACATAACATGATCTTTATCTTTCTATAACATGAAGTTTCGTGTAAACGGTAACAGATGATCTGGACTTATAATAATAATGTAACACGGAGTAACATTTAGATTTCAATTAAATTTAAAAGTTTTGACTTATCGATTAAAATTAACCAACATTAACTATAAATTTGTCCAAACTCTAATAATATGTGTTCATGATCTAATAATTTAACACATACTCCCTCAGTTTCATAAATTTAAAAGTTTCTTTAGTATATAAAGTTTTGATATAACTCTAAGTTATAGGTAGTAGTAATATTTTATCAGTCTTAAATAATATATTTATTTGCATGTTATACGAAATATTATACGCTTAAACAAATTCACTAAATATTTGTAACAAATATAAAAATATACGAGTGTAATATTTTAAAATCAACTATCAAAATTTTAATTAGATAAATTTTTGGAATGGAAAGAGTAAACATTATAGCTTGGTGGATATTTCGAATTTGATTAGTATGTAATTCTATATTTCCTTCGATTATATTGAAAAAGGAGAAATCTCGATCCTGATTAGCGGAGGTGACTTGGATTGACGTAATTAAGCCTTAACCAACCAATCATATAGTTTATTGTCTACATATCACCTGCTTTGTGAGGACATAAAGGGAGATAAATAAAGTTTTCCTTTAAGTTTAGTAGTGAAAATATGATATTATTATGATATTTTCCTCTTCAAAATTCGTATAATTAGGTTTGAATTCTCGTTCTTCAAGTTTTAATGTAGTAGTCCAATTTGATTTTTCAATTATTCAAATGATAAAATTCATAACTTTAGCTGACGTACAAAATTTTTTATACAAATCAAAAGTGTCATGTTTATATTAAATTAAGTTGAATATACTATATTTTGTTTTCACAAAAAATTAAAAAACATATTTACAAATATTTGAGTTTAAAATTAAAAAGTCAATTTATCCAAATTTAAAATTTGACAATAGTTTATGAATAAAAGGAATATTCAGTAATAGTTGTAAAAGATGAAATGCATGAAGATACGTCATGGGATCAACATCCATAATTTATCGCCACTGCTTTAGTCCATACGTGTATTGCAATTTCTTTAATTTTTTGGTGTACTTTCCAAATAATACATTATTGAAGACATTTCGCATAACCATGCATCAGATCTATTAGAAAATATTGGTTACACGTATTTTCACTGAATATGTCTCTATCTATTATCCTACTTACCAATGTCACCAAAACATAAATATATTTTTGAATCGTATAATATGTAAGTAATTTATACATCAATAATATAACATTGCTCAATTCGATAACATTCATAAAGATAGTTCGACCAGCTATTGAATAAATGTCTTCTAACTAGTACAATATTAACATATGAAAACTAAAGCTATTTGCTTCAGGCACTCGCATCAGCTCCCAAAGAAGTCATCAATAAAATCACTATCGAGAGCGATTCTCACACAAAGAATACGTCATTTTGAAGACTGAATCGGAACCGGATTGCTTAACCCAACACTCCCTTGGCTTCAAGATTAAGATTATCTCGAGTTTCCAACATCAATCTAAGTGTGTAGTTGCAACAACTTAACTAGTCATATTAACGAATGTTAAAATTGATATACCCGAAATCTAGTTCACTGTATAAATGTTAACAGTCAAAATTAGGGTTTTGAAATGTTTTGTTTGCTGGATTAGGTTCGATTTTGGTGGTAGTTTGCTGTTACTCAAACCAAAAAGTAAGTTTGTATATATTATATAATAGTACGTAGAATAATTTATATTTTTAATCATTAATGAACCATTAATGAACAAAAACTTAATGAACCGTAACTTTCCACTTTGATTTGACTAGATTAAACATTAAGCTCAAGTTTAGTTTGTTACAAAGTTAGATTTATCGAACTCTCTATAGGGTCTTACATGACCAAAACGGCTCTCTGCTTATGTCTCAGACCGATCGATCCTAATAAACCATCGTCTCTATTCACCATTAATAACTCTAATTATCTAATTTAGAAATTTTGGAATATAGTTATTGTGCATTGTCCCTACAAACTTGTCCATCTCTAAACCATGATGGTTCACTCTATTCCCGCCACCGGCCTCGTAAAATGTAGATCTCTTCATTCCTTGCTACTTCCACCCCCACTTTCTTGCTCTCCAGAACAATGGACAACAAATCCATTGCTACTGGCAACATTATTAGTGGTTTCCCAAAAGAAAGTCCCTCAATCACATAACTCCAACCACAATGAGTCGAAAATCCTCCAATTGAGTCATGACTCTACCTCTTTACGTGCAGTGACGAAATTAAGATTTTTTTAATTCAAGAATGAGGAATAAAATGATATCAAATAAATAATAAAAACTATACAAATGTAGTAGCACATATGAAACAACTTTTGAAGAACTAAACAGTAAAATTATATTTTTCAAAAAATCAGGCGGCAAACTTACCTGTGGTGCCCAACTCTTCCAAACTATTCCTTGATCTTTAGTGTTCTCCTCAGAGCCATCCGGCAGCTCAATCGACTCTGACTCACCGGATCCCGGTGGTTTCCTCAAGATCCAACAAAAGGGCAATCCTGATTTCTTCAACTCAAGAGCTAACTCATTTAGTTCCTCTTGACTCAATGCAGCCTCACTACCAAAAGATACATACACCACAGAACCTTTGTTTTGCTTATCAAGAAAGTCTTTGATAAGTACCCAATTCACATTGTTTAAATCATCTTCATTTTGTTCCACCAAAGGAGGGGGCATGAAGTCTAATGGCACCACTAGTTTGGGGTGGTGAAGATTTTCTAGCAACTCCAACCAAACAGAATCAAATTCAGGACAATATCTAAGTATCAATAGATCATATCCTTTAACTACCATTCCAAGTCTATAAGTATCCCTGATTCGTGAAAACTTACCTAACGTGGTCCGAAACCGATTAACTTGATACTTTCTATAAGCAAGATTTGATTGAAAAGGGATCCACTTAGGTTGAACAATTAAATGATTAATATCTCGAGTTTGACTTGGAGCTTCAAGCATGGAATCCACTTTTCCAAGGAAGCCAAGAAACCAAGAACTCATCACATAAATGAGCACATTTGATGTTTAGCTTTCTTGCAATTGGAGGTAGCCAATAAGGTGCAAAATCATAAATGATCCAATCAGCATTTGATGATTCAAGAAACAGTTAAGCCGGATCTGGCTCCATTTAACGCAATCCTGAGGGAGTACATCTCATGGTGGGTTTCCAGCATTTTGTGGGAGGTTTTCAACTAGGGGTAGACTAAGTGGGATGAATTTGATGAGGGATGCAATGGTTGAAGGTGGTCTTGGTAAACGTCTAAACGATGGATGTTTCTTGATGTTGATGATTAGTTAATATTTCATTATGCTTTTGGTGACATTTTTGGATAATTTTATTACCTATACCCTTTGGGTTGTTGATTAAGAATTGACAAATATTATATATTACGCGATTCATATTTTTATTATTATTCTAAATATACGCTAATTCTGTGACAAGTGAAACGCTTAAAGTATAGGCCAGCCATTAATTTTCTCTATTGGATAAAAGTCTCGATCTGAAAAGCGAGTTAGTGCTACCGATTATACAAAAAAGTTCGGCTGTAATGGGCATATCTAGCTTAACCTACTACTATATAAAAAGTCAAGCAGGCAGAAGAATATTATTATTATTCATTCAATTTTTCCTCTGGGCAGAGTTTCATAGTAGCAAAATGTATGTGTGCAGTGCTTATTATTATTCTCTGCTTTTTCTGACGATTCGTCACGCAATCGATAAGATTTCTACTCTTTTTATTCATACTCTGCTAATTTATGTTTTCAAGAATATTATTTATGAATTATTTCCCGCATGAGTAGTAGCAAATTTATTATTACCTGTGTTTCACGTGAAATATAAACAGATTTTTCTATTCTGATTTTGGAGTTATTATAATTACACTAGTCTTAATCATCAACTTAATTCTCGATTCATTGTCGCCAGAATCCTACCAATTCTTTTATACTGTAATCCCTGAGGATACAGTGAACCTCGCCAAAAGGAAGCATAATAGATCACTGATTAGCTTAATTAATGGCTTGTTATACCTAGCCGCAACACGCCGATGAGCTCGATAGATTTCTCATACTAAAGGCCAATTAATTTCACTAGTGACATAGGAGATTAATTTAAACCGAGAACACTCGTGAACCTGCTGAATTTAACGGTATACCTAACTAACGAATTGGACCCCAGGCTGGAGCAAATCTATTATTTGATGAGAATACTACCGTTAGTGAAGTCGATACCTCGGTAATCATTTTATTCAAGTTTATCCTTTAATCGCACTCCAGTTTCAAGTTTAACTTAGTTTATTACAATCACTCCTACTACTTAGTTTCATTTCTACAACTGATGTATAATTAATTTAAGTAAACAAGTTCTGACCCTTTACTTGAGACTGCATCAGTTACACGACTGTGTTTCATGTAGAATATAATTTTGTTCCATCACTTTTTGAGCCAAGCAATGGGAACTAGAATTATTTAAATTTTTAGTAGTTGTTTTAGTTTCTTTTAAGTTGTTTTATATTTATTTTGTGGTTGTTTGGATTCTTTGTTTCCTTGAAGAAAGATATTACAAAGTGATGTTGGGGTCGACGCCTATCGGTCCTCGATTTCTGTTACCTTTGAATCCATTTATATCGGCTAAAACTTGGAAGTGAATAGTGTCAAAGCTATAATTCTACAATAATGGCGATTCAACCATAGAAGACAAATGAAAGACCGGTCACTACCAGAGCGGCCATGGGTCCGGCTCTCAGATCGTTTCCGATGATTTTAACTAAAATTTTGAGTCAAAGCTTTCTACTCCATAACTTGCCAACTTTTCGTTAGCTGGATCAGAACTGGGGCTAATTCCACCAATATCTTTTTGAATGAGCCTGGGATAAAGCGTAGGCATTCTCCCCAATAATGGAGGTCATTAATGTCTCCGCCGAATTGAAGCACGATTCCATGATATAATTTGAAAAGATGCAACTTCATAGGTGGTTTTTTTGTCTATACCTCCTCGCCTATTCATACATGGAGGGAGATGCACAGAAGTTTTGTGGCAAAGTTCTATACATACGCGAAAGAGTGCATCACTGAAAAAAAAAGTGATTTCGAATTTCAATCAAGATGATTTACGAAGTCTTTCCAATGAGGCACGGGATCGCTTTCGCATATCAAGGATTCAATGTCCCCATCATACGTTACCACATGAACTACAACACTCATATTTCTATGATGGTTCGACCCTCGCATTAATCAAACGACGGTTGACAACGCACTTGAGGCGCACTCTGGCAAGACAAATGGGAAGAGATTCAAGAAATTTTTTGAATCATTACGTAATAATCTATCAGGCGGTGTTGGGCAGAAACACTAGAGAGCATGGAATAAATTCCAATTCCAAATATCACGTGATGTACAATGGGCATCCATGCAAGTAGGCAAATTGAGCAGCTTTATTCATGAAGCCAGACGATCATCTATGCAGAAATGGGCCAAGATGTATTCTTCTCACGAGGGTTATTCTAAGATGTCAATGCCACGAATCTGGTACAACTCTCAAGAACGAGGAATGATCCCTATTCAAACACCTACAATCCAGATGGAGGAATCATCCAAATTTCTCAAAGCGGAAGAGTAAATGGCGGCAACCCTATGTAAGTGTTGAATATCCATGCCAACAATGCACCTCAAGTGGGTCAGAGGTCAAATGATCAACTTACAAATGCTTAAGAATCGTAATATACCTAACACCAAATAAGATCAATCGAAGAAATCAGACGGGTCAATCGTCGGTGCTCACCGTAGTTTAACTGAAGATTTCAAGTCAACCTAACAGCAAAAATCTACTGCGTCATTTATGGTTGAAGAACTGAGGAGGTCAGTTCAGGGAATCTTCAAGTCAACCCCGAACAAGCAACGCTATCACGACCATGGTGAGGGAAAACCCCTAGATAATCGGAGCTCATGGAGACAAGAAAGTTGAGAAAGATGAGAAAGAGACAAGCAGAATCGTATTTGGTTGTTAATTAGAGGAGGGTAAGATCAGGAGGTGGTGAAGCTTCATATGTTCCTAGGTACCATTCCCCAAAAGGCCCTCCGTAGTAAACGGATAAGTCTTTTCCTCGAACTCTATGATACGTTGCCTAAAGTTCATGTTAATTTACCTCTTTAAACGCTCTAAAAAATATCCCTTCTTATGCCAATGCCCACAAAAGAACCACCGGGTAAGATGCATAAATACGAGCCTAACGAAAGAATTAGCGCCGAGACGGTAAACGCAAGAATTAGGACAGAGTTGGACTTCCAAGTTAAAGCGACCTGTGTATTTCATTATAGATATGAATTTATTTTAAAAGTGTAAAAAGCTACGCTTAGATTTAGGTTCTAGTATCAATCTTATGCCTTACTCAGATACCAAAATTGGGATTAGGAGAATTTTCTTAAACCAACATATTCTTGCATAGCTACTTTGATAATTCAATTTAAGTATCCTAAAAGGTGTATTAGAGAACGCCCTAATCCAAATTGATAAACTTATTGTCCCCAAGTGATTTTTGCTTGTGTTTTGAGATTTAAAAGGTGTGTTAGTAAGTACGAGACTCCAATTTTAATGGGAGACTTTTATGACATCAACTAATACTATTATCGACGTATCGTGAATGGTGCCATTTCCGTACTTAAAATGCCATGGGACGAACACCACACACATTTCGTGTTTAATAGCTTGTTTATATACCATGTTAATGTGATTGTGGCTTTAGTTGACGAGTCGAGCATGATACTTTTGAAGCCGCCGTCAAGCCAGGATAAAATGCATCAAGCTCATACCTACTCCGTTAGTCATGGCTTAACTCCCACAAAAGATAAGAAGCAAAGAAATTTGAGCTAATGAAGTTGTCAAGAATTTGATATCATGTTTAAAAGAAACAAGCTTTACTACCATCGCCTTTAACGAGCAACATTCAAGGAGTTCGGCTGTCGTAATCTGCTAGTCTTAGCAGTTTTAAACGCCAAGCTAACGCTCACTAAATTCCTTATACCCATGAGGAACGAAGTCATTTAGTGCTCGTAAGTTGGTAGGAAGCTTTCGTGTACCTTGATTTGAGGTAAACTGCCTTGTTTCGACGCACAACACGCTGAAAGGGGCAACCCATCGTAGTATTATGTAATTTCATTTCATTATTGTTTTGCCAGTTCAGAATCAGGTTTCCAAATTTAGTTCCCCGAGGTCGATTTTGGGGCTCTTTTAATTAAAAATAAAATAAAATCTAAAAATCTATCCCAAAAATAAGAACAAAAAGCAACCCTAAACCGGTCTAATTCTTTCTTTCTCCCACCCCCTCTCTTTCTCCCTTTTTCTTTCTCCTTTCCCCTACTCGGCCGCCTGCCTCCTCCCAAGGCATTCCTTCCGGCCTCTTTCCCTGTCAGCCACTGCTCCGCCCACTGCCGTGAACTCCTGCCTTTCCTCCTCATCCTGGCCAAGAGAATCATGGCGGCTGTCGCTCCGGCCGTCCCCCTTTCATATCCCCAAATTTATGAAGTTAATTAGGTTTATTTTCCATTATTTATTATTATTATTATTATTTCGGTTTTTGCATATTATTATTATTATTATTATTATTATTTTTCAAGATTATTTATCGGGGACAAGTGTTCGTGTTAATTTATTTTGCTTTATTTTCGCTTGCCTGTGGTTGTTATGTTCACTTTGTTTACTTATTGTGTTGTTTCTATTATTATCATGTTTAGTTGTAATTTTATTGGTTGCGGCTGTTGTGGTCAGCATCGGGGACAAGGTCAAATTCTATGCTGGGGGATGGACTCGACATTTGTGTATTCTCCGAGTCTGCAGCCAATTGAGAGTGAAAAAGTTGTCTTTTGACCGCTATCCTTCTGCTGACGGTGTAGTTTTACGATTTTGGTGGACATTAGTAGATTGGGATAAGGTTATAGGCTTTGATTTGGCAGAGTTTCAGCTCGTCGCATGATCGAATTAGCGTTGTTGGGGAGGATTTCGCTTACGTGATACTGACGACCTATATACAATCGCTGAAGCAGTGCCTTCAGCTTATTTAAATTTTCTTTGACGCGTGATGCTCTGTACTCGATACCTTCTAACTTGTTTTAGAACCCTTATTTGATTTGAATGCGTGTATGCATAGGAACGCTGAGGCGATTTAGGAAATTACCCCACTTTTTCCCCATAAAGCCAACCTTATAAGTATCCCCAAGTAGTTTTCTCCGGCTGAGCCTTTACGTTGACCTCTTTGTTGTTTAAACTCATTGGAATGCTTCCAAAGCCTTGATTTATGAATTATCCAACTTTGAACCTACTTCGAGGATCATGGATATCTTTTAGATTCACCCATGTGCATTATCGAATATCAAGTGTTCTTTGTCGTGTACGGAAAGAAAGTTGCCGTTGGGAGTTTATCAATGAGAAATGTCATGAGACCTAATGTAGAAAAGTAAAAAAAAAAAAAAAGCATCAGCTTAAAAGAAAAAGAAAAAAAATTTGAAAAAGAAACAAAATGCTTGTTTTTATTGTTGTTTCAGCTCGTAGGTTCAAAAGAGTTGGAAAAAGTGTCAGATGTCGGGTACGAGGAATAAGTAAGCTGGGAAATGTGAGGGCTTCTATTAGAGTGGACGTGGGAAATTATGGGTTCTCGCACTGTGAATTTATTTAGATTTCATAATTTCTCATGTTTAGTCCGTGAGTCAAATGTTTCCTACCTTTTAACACCTAAGCCCCTGCTGGCAACCTAGCACCTCCTCGACTTATGCGTTACATGTACGATGGATTGAATTGCCAGCGATAACTGCCTATGGTGAATGTGTCTTGTAACGAGATCGGTGGTAAACACCAGCCTATAAATACAATTGTCGAAATAAAAGTAGCAAATGGTAGATATCCACATCCTGCGGAATGTTTGAATCAATTTTGATTAGAAGATTGCTAAGTAGTCAAGCTTGACAAGACGAAAGCTTTAATTTAAAGTCTTCGATCCGGAAACTGAACTTGTCTCTAATATGTGTTATGCATTTAATCATAACTCGGGGATATACTTGCAAACAAAAATGTGTCAATGTTTTACTCGAGACGAATGCAGTCGTGTTGGGAGTTTGATTAGTTAATATTTGTCATAGTTTTTAGTATGATTTTGGTACTTTATTACTCATAATTCGATTGTTTTGGTTGTTTAATTGACAAATATTATATATTATGTGATTTCGATATTTTTATTATTATTCTGGGAATATACGCTAATTTAGACAGCAGTTAAAGTTATAAGCCATACGAGTCATTAATTTTCCGAAGCGGTTGACAAAAAGTCTCGATCTGAAAAATGAAAGAAAAGGCTACCTCGATTATACAAAAGCCTGCTGTGAGAATAAAAGACCGGAGTTAACTTTAAATATCGACTCAATTAAGTAAAAAATCAATTAATTTTCAATGTATTAAGTAAAATCAATTAATTTTCAATGTATTAAGTAAAAATATTGACCCACTAAGTAAAATCAATTAGCCTTTCAAAGAAAAGGTGGCTGGTTGTTTTGATTGTTAACTTAAAATCAATTAATTTTTAGTTGTCGTTTTAGCGTAATAAATAATATTTTTATATTTTCAATGTACTTTTTCATTACTTTTTATCTTTAAGTTAACAATCAACTAATGGTATTGTTTGAATTGATTTTTATTATACATTTTCAATTTAATTTCGACTATTTTCTTTTTCTTAATCTATCTCAAAATTAAGAAACGATAAATTTAAAAAAACGAGGAGTAATATGAAGTAACTTTCAAAATCTAAATTAATCTTATTTAAAATCGAATATTTAGGATTCATAATTTTAATATGTAACTGTTTGGTATGTGATATTCAATTATATTCCTTTCTAATTTAAATTCAAAGTATATGGTTCAATATTTGTTAAAAAATGAGAGTAACTGCCACTAAATATGTTCTCCTTTTTTTAAGAAATTTATTTTTCGAGAGTCATCAATCTTTAACCTTGTAAATGTGTGACCAACCAACTTCACCCACTAATTCCGGTACTGTTTTATTTGTAATAAAGTTACAGTTAGAAAACATATACATAATGTAGCTAAATGATTATGTGGAACACTTATAATATGACTCGTATGAGCATTGAATGGCATAATTAGTAGTAGAGGATCCATTAAAGATTTTCAATGGCATTATGGCACATAACTCTGCCAATGTAGAGTAAGAAAATGACATAAAGATAGTTTCTTACATTCTTGATGTATGTGTATATTATATATGTTTGGGTGAAAGTGATTGCCAATATATTTTCCCCACTATTGTTGGATTGACTGCTAATATAATCAATAATGTCATTATTCTTTGATATGTGATGTGGAACCCATTTATTACTGCTGACGTAAACAAATAGACTTTTTATTTTATAGATAAAACGAAAAAATAGTACGGAGTAAATCATTTTATATGTTGAATACTGACTTTTAAATCTTTAAGTGCCACGAAATCTTGATTTAAGGTACATATAGGTGAGTGATAGGAGGCATTATTTTGATTCAAGTAGAATCTTGAAGTCTATTAAGTGTACATTAAACGGGAAGAACGACATTTATTCCCTCAGTTAAAAAGCATCGAAACCTTGAAATTGATGAAAATTTTAAGATTCCGTTTAAAGGTATGAAAATGGATAGATTGGTCCACCTCAGGTGCCTTAGCCTCCCTAGAGCCTTACCGTGACACCTGGACGGCCTACCTGCTCTTAACGATCAACCAGT
Source organism: Lithospermum erythrorhizon (assembly GCA_019722365.1). Classification (NCBI taxonomy): domain Eukaryota; kingdom Viridiplantae; phylum Streptophyta; class Magnoliopsida; order Boraginales; family Boraginaceae; genus Lithospermum; species Lithospermum erythrorhizon. The sequence continues at coordinate 214,330 of JADFUC010001500.1, forward strand.
CGGCCCGGCACAGTCCGACGGGCCTGCCCCCTTAACCAACCGGCCCGCCCAGGTTACTGGGCCCCTATTCGTCCGGGAAATTCCACTTTTAAATGCGCCTCTTTAACGCGCATCATGAATACCTCAAACTGTTCAATGCTTGTCCCTAAATTAATAATGATTTCACCATTTCTCTGTTGAGGAATTTGGTACTAAAATCCGGCACTAATGCCAAAACCAACGCTAGTTTTGCAACGTTCATAATGTAATAATGGCTACTTGTATGAATAAACGTGGCACTGCCCTCATCAAACTACATTCAATGCTTATTCCCAACCCGGCCATATATCGGTTATTTTTAAATGCAAACGCGCATCGTTTAAAATTAAACTTTTTACCATGTTTAGTACCAACTAAGAATATAACGTGTTTTTCAGATACTAAACGTGGTACCGCTTTAATTTTAAACGGTACCACGCTATCGGGCTCAGAAAGTCAAAAAACACCATGTAGCGCTCTAAGCAAAGTGGACAATACCTCTTCCTTCATTTCTCACAATTCACAATCATTTGTAAGCAAACCTAAAGCAATAACAAGCAATCTCAAAATCTTATATATTGAAGAATTATATATAGAAGTCAAAGGGATTCTATCTCAAGGCGCTGGGCTTCGTTTCTATTCCAATCTACGCCTACAATCCTACGTTGCTCCATCTCCTGTCGGTATTATCTTACCAACTTTTATAAATTGTGATATTTTGTTCTTCTAAATTAATGGCATCAAACGTAATCTTGGTAAAAATGTTCAAAGTCAAGCAATACTGCATGTCTATGTCTAATGATTATGTTAATTTAGAGGATGAAAATCGTATGGATGAACTTGCCACCCATTATATCCCTCACCTTAGTGCTACGATGAATTTAGCGAAAAAAACTTCGTGGATTTGGAAATATTTTAATGGAGACCGTGGAAAAGCAAACGGAAACGTATAAATTGTAAGGCTACACTATCATGGAAAACGGGCGGTGGTAAAGTGGGGGGAACCGGTCATCTTGCTGTATTACACTTAGCGGTCAAGATCACTAAAGATACGCGCGGGAGGGTGGCACACAAGAACTATTGATATCTAAACCGTAAGAACTTTTTAAGTATTTGGCTTATACTTATCGAAACTATGAAATTCTGTAACGTAGTTCTTTGCCTTTTAATCAGACGGATGTCGCTTACTTAAATGGATTCAAAATGTCATAATCCTCGAGCTATAATGATCCCCACAGATTTTACTTTTACTTAACCTATGCTTTTAAATATTTTTAAAAATGAAAGAGATCTTCTAGGTAACACTCTTATGAATTTGCTCTCTTTATAAAATGTGTTTGATTTAGTGATATTATGTGTCTTTTTGAATTTTGATATAATGTGTGTAATATGTCATTGGATTGATCAAGATTGGGTCTTACAAAGGAGAATTATATATTTTAGATCGACATAAACATAACAATATTCAAAATTTCGGAAGGTATATGACGCCAATGATTACAAATATTTGAATAGGATTACTTCAATTTCATTTGATAATCCGTCCGCTAATACCGTTTCAATTGAAAAATTAAAATGCCTATTAAACCGGATTTTAGTTAACTTTTTCATGTTAGATGTTTATGTCACGTCCTTCAATTAGTTGCTAAAGATGGAATAAAGTTGTTTTGGGATGAAGTTTATTTTACCAATCAGAAGCCGTTTAATTTTGTTGTTAACGGCGGGTAAGCAAGCATACGGAATATAAAAAACTCGGGTTTGAGGCTTCCTGTAAGAAGTTTAAGAAATTAATTTTGATCACAAACTAGATGGAACTCGAATTTTTACGATCTACTAGTTCGTGCATATATATATAAAGAAATCTCCCATTTTTGGCGAGAAGTATGTTCGATTAAGGAGTACATGCATCATCTCCACATATTTCATCTGGAAACATTGTTATGAATTACGAAATTCTCTCAGAGCCACTTGAAGATTATAATAAAGTTTTTTCAACTCAACTGAGCCAAGTATTCATCTTGGCGGAATGTGCCTTAATCTCTCCATTCAAGCAAGACTAAAACATAGAAATGATTATGTCGCTGTAGATATGATTCCGAATATGGAAGATAAGTTTTTAAAATATTTTCATCCTATACCACTTTAGTAACTTTAGATCCTCACGCTAAATTAAAGTATTTTAATTTCGGTGTAAATTGTATTATGAATCTTTTACTACCCTTTAACTTAACCAAAAGAAGCCACGTCTGTGTGGAAATCTGAAAGATTAATCAAACGTATATGTATAACATGTATAGCAAATACCAATCAAGCGTATTGACAATGTAAGGCCACACCTTCAAGTAGTATACAAAAGTTTTAATAAAGCCCCGCATGGAAGTTAAAATACTTAAGTCAACAGATCACCCCTTAAAACGCATAAGTTTTTTGAAAAGGAAATCGATCCAACGCTTCCTCACAAAGACAATTAAATGAGTTAACTCAATATTTAACTACTAACTTTGAATCGAAATAATTGTTAATGATAAAGTTTTGGATATATTAAAAATGGGCGGCGAAAGTGCGAAGCCTTTGCTTCCGGGTCTTCGGTTTAAGACGGCCAAAAGAAATATTTTCTATCCCTATGTCTACAATAGCTACTAATTCAAGATTTAGTACGGGCGGCTAGAATACACTAAAGACGTTCAAGACTTAAGGCTCTGGGCGACATTGAAGTATGTGTGCATCAAGGATCGGAAGTGGCTTGTTATTAGATGCAAAGATAAAGACACAAATAAGCGGAACGAAGGAAAAAGATATGTTCGAAGGATCTTAGTGACATTGAGAAGAAATTGAAGCAAGACGTAAGCAGAGTTAAACACAATAGACGTGCTGGAAAAGACTCCGCCAAAGAAGAGTCCGAAGATGAATTAATTTATGATGATTAGAATCAGAAGTTTTGTAAATCTCTATAACTTTGGTATTATCAAGGAAACCTGCGTAAACCGCATTTGTATAAACTGTGGAACGGCTTTCTTAAAATAATAAAATGTTCTTTATTCTACAAACTCTCTATTTTTTTTTGAATTTATCGATTAAACGTGGTACCGCTACACAAAGACACGGTACCATGTTTAATCCGAAAATGGCAGTAGATGATTAAACGTGGTACCGTGTATTTATAATCTGCATTTCACGTTTAATCGCGAAAATTAAATAATAGGGTTCTAACCATTCAATCAAACATCTTTACCTGACCAAAAATAAAAGTCTCTAAACTCAATCTTCAAATTCTCTATAAATCATCTTCAATTAATACCATATTATATTAAGATTAATCGCTAAAATGGCACCAAAAAAGTTGTTTCTTCCAAAAACAAGGAAACCGTTGAATTGCAAAACAAGAAAATAAAAGTGGGTAGCCCAACATGAAGTCACCACCACAATCACCAAAGACAAGAGAGGAAGAAGATGGGGAGTGCAAATGCCGAGGAAGTTCGGGCGGTGGGTGAGGCGAGGTACTAAGATACGGGCGACGCATTCTCACGGCGAGAAACAAGACGGCAACGGGTAATTTTTATTCCACTTAGATCATGCCAAACTTAGCAGCTTATTTCGCCGCGTTTTACTTAGTAATGGTATCCTCATTGTTTATAAGTTTTATGAAATCCGCTCGACTACGCTATAAATGATACGGAGCGCCGTTGTCGTTTACAATACACGATGGAGTTACGGGTATTATAACGAAACGGATTTAATAAAACGCTTGGTATGCTTTAGTCAGTACGTGGGGATGACACCCTCGGTGGACGGGCGCACTAACCGGCCGGGTAACATTACAAAGAGCGCTGCATAAAGAGGCTTAACAACAATCGTAGAGTTAAGAAAGAAACGAATAGCGTATAAGCACTAATTTGGCCTGTACAAAGTTTGTTTAAACTGTATCCAATATTCGGCTTCTTCTACTAGTCAAGCATCCGAAATAAGTTGTTTGCATTCGCTCAAGCATGTGGTTCATATTGGAATTTCAAGGGGTTAATATGCCACGCTTTGATACTTAAAACATGTTTCATCAGTGGCTTAAGTCAACCCATCAATATGGTACGATTATCTCCATTTTGTTAGTTAATATCGTGCGGTTCCTATCGAGAACGGGATTAAGCCGATTTTTAAGAAGTGACTTAAAAATGTCAGTGGGGCCGCAATCATCGATTAGCTGTGAAGTCTTATGGACGGGTATCAAGGGTCTAAATAGGAAAAAGTTTTGAACATTAGCGTGGATGTTCAAGATGAGGCGTGGGGAGGTTCAATGAACCTTACCCCAAAGTGGACGGGTACCTCCCTACTTTGTTGGCCAACACTGGATGTCGACTCCAGCCCGGAGAAGCAGTGGTCTTCTCTGCTCCCCTGATCATCCGACAGCTATGTCAATGTTGGAATCGATTAACGCCAACACGTTAAAGCCGCCCAAGATAACGGTAGCATCAAAGTTGATATAGGCGTACCATGGTTGCAAGAGAGCGTATGGATTTCAAAGCAGAAAGCAGTGAGTCAGTATGAATGCTGGAGTGAGGGCTTCAGGTGTAGTAGAGCAAATGCGGATTCAATTTGAGAACATGTTTCCATGAATAATGTGTTTTCAATATTGATTATATTCATGTTTAGTATTCGAACAATTTAGTTTTATGTTATGCGCTTACTTCGGCTTTCTTAATTTCGATATTAATATGTTTGATTTCGCGCATTTTGATTCGCTTTTGTGAATTGTTGTTAATGTGGTACTGGGCTTGTTTTAAATTCTTGAACACTATTGTATTTCAAATGAACATCGCCGTGATGGGGTATTAACGTGGTACCACCACTTTAAAAGGCAGTCACTAATACTAGTAATGTAAATAGAGTTATTAGCATAACGCGTACCGCTATAAGCGGCATCACGCAATAACAATAACGTTATTTACTTTATCGGCTTAACGCGGTACCGCTTCGATAACTTTACTACTGCTAATAACGGGGTCCTGGCCTGACCGGCCTGGCCGAATACCCACCGACACGGGGCGGGCTCGGGAATCGGGCTCGGGTTGGGCTCAACTGTTCTCAGCTCGGCCCCACTTATTAGCCTAATCAATCGAATCAAGCGGGTCAATCAGACGCCCAATTGTCTGCTAGCCATGTCCGCTAGAGTCAGTTTCCTCACATCATTACTCACATTGGCTTCATCTCTAAAAAAACGAATTTTATTATTCTTTTTCTTTTCGTCCATAGTATATGCAGAGAGTACTTCCACGCGCCTTGGGCTTTGGGTATTTTCGAACCCGAACCCACCTGCCTGCTAAGGTTTACGGAATCAAATCGTTCGGGTTCCGATTAAATCGCTCCGATCGGGGTTCGCTCTGGGTTTCCTCGGTTATTTTCGGTTCTATTTTTTCCTGCTTATTTTCTTGTCAATTTTATTTTCGGTTATATATATATTATTTTTAATTTTAAATTAAAATTCAATCGTCTGCTTCCAATATTGCCTGTGTGTCCCGAACCGAACCGAAATATTTTCTGCTTTTGTATTTTTCAACCTAAACTGGTTCCACCTGCCTCCAATTTCGGTTATTTCGGTTCTGCCCGACCCATCGTGTCTCGAATTTTGTATTTTGTTGGCACCCTAGTATACAGAGCGACGGCGGGGGGCAAAAATATTTATCCTTTCTAGTTTCAATTATTTCAATTTGGAATTAATCTTAAAAGATTCATATATACATCATACAGAGATGATGATGACACTATTTCCCATATAAAAAACGAGACTCAATATCTATTTATATATCTTACAAAAAGTAAATGTTAAGGCGTTTTCTCCATTTTTTGTTAAGCATTATTTTGTCCCTTCTAATTCTTACATGTTATTATTAATTAATTATTTACATATAATTGGTTAAAATCATTAATAGTAAATAATTATTATTTGTTACATTTAATAGCGACAACTTGCACCATTCAATGAAAAAAATATTACGAGTTTATATGTTTCTTAAAATCTAATAGTAAATATAATTATATATTTTCGTTGTAGTAGACACTATATAAGTAATACAATACAATAAACCTCTATTATTAGTAATTATTGGTTGTCGAGACCTCCTCATAATAATGTAAGATTCGGAAAAGGTTTGTAAAAATTATTCTTTTTAATAAATAATAAAATTAAATTTATTTTCAAAAAGGAGTATTTATAAGAAAATTGAAAATAGTAAATTTTCAACATATATGAATGAAGATTTGAAAATGATATAAGGCGAAATACTTAAATATTATAAATAGTAAAAGTATAATTCAAAAAAAAAAAAAAAGGTCATTGTTTAAATTTTGAAATAAATTAATCCTTAACATGAAAAATCTTATTCATAATTTACTATTCAATGATGAATCATGAAATTTAATATTTCATTATTATTTAAATAATTTCAATGAAGAATATATTTTGATTATATTATTTTAACAAATTAATACATACACACATTTATCATTATTATAACTTATATTTTTGTATTTTAATAGAGTAAAACTTAAAAAATGAATTTTTTTTATTTTTTCTCTTATCTGAGTAAGTTGTCCACGTGCAATCTCGAATGAGGGGTATTTACTAGTTAAGTGTTTGCCAACATAGTACTTGTATAAGTTTTCATGCTAATAATTATACAACTTAGAGAAAGATTGAATTTGTTCACCACAAAAAGTCAATTAAGTCATTCAATTAAAGACATAGATTTAATCATAGCCTAAGAGAAATTGAAATATACTGTGCATTGGTTTTGGATAAATTCTCATCTTAGTAGTATCAACAGTACAAAATGAAGAATACTGGAATCATGCTATTTGTTGTTCCATCTACCCCACCCATGTTCCCAACCATTTACACCAATTATTGTATATCTTCCATGTGTTACTTGAGCAATCACAATCACTTTTAAATTCAATGTTGTAGACTTTTAGACATTATCTTATGTAGTCCATCTCATATATATAATTATGTTCTCCCTTTAGATGGCAATTCTGGGCACCCATGTAACATTATTGCAAATAAAATTGTATTACCTTTGATGCTTTTTGACTTGATGATGCATCAGGATTCCATCAATGCAGATGGGGCTACCACAATGTATCCGTTGTTGAAGATGTCGTTGAGAACTACAAGGCGGCTAAGATTCCGTTTGACGTGATTTGGAACGATGATGATCACATGGATAAGCACAAGGGATTTCCCACTCTCAACTCTGTGAACTATACTCTCGTCCAAAGCTATTGGCGTTTCTTGATAAAATCTCATGCCCGGGGAATGAAGTACATTGTCATTATAGACTCTGGAATTGAGTAGATAAGAATTATGGCACCTACCAAAGAGGAATGGAAAATGATGTCTCTCATCAAGCATGAAGGAAAAGCCTTACTTAGCACAGGTGTGGCCCGGCGCGGCTAACTTCCCCTGATTTCTTGAACCCCTAGAATGGTAAAGCGATGAGGATTCATCGCCTCCATGAACTTGTTCCTGTTGATGGCCTGATCGATTATGAATGAAAGTTTCAACTCTGCACTGGCCTGTGCACACCCGAGGGAAAGATTTTGTCCCAATGTGAATGGACCTGGCTGGAAATGCTCAGACTGCAAAAATATTTACAAAAACAAGATGGATGATCCGGCCTTACAAGATCAATGATCAGGAATACAAGCACCTATTGGTTACAAAAACCATGGCTAATTAGTGCTTACCATTGTAATGGAGTTCTTGAATATGATGTCATAGTCTGTATGGATTCCTTCCAATCTAGTAACCACAAGTGCCTAAGGGCTTAAGGCAAGCGTCCATTTTATACTTAACACGTCAATTTTTTGTTGGTTCAGGGGAGTATGCTTAATACTGGACAGGATAACAAAGGAACATGGGAAGATTGAAGTACTCAATTTCCACAGTGTTGAATTTTAGTATTTCTGGAGCAGGCGGTTGGTCTCATTATCTGTGATTCTATCCTAGTAACCTACTGAAGAATTATAAACCGTTGGATTGAAGTAGGCTTATTCTATCCATTCTCAAGGGACTGCGCAAACTACTCTCCTAGACAAGAACTCTATCAATGGGAATCTGTAGCCGAGTCTGCAAGGAATGCTTTGGGTATGAGATACAAACTTTTGCCATATCTTTACACATTGACTTATGAGGCACACATCAGTGGATCGCCAATTGCCCGCCCCCTCTTCTTCTCTTTCACTAATTTCACCGAGTGTTATGATGTGAGTACACAGTTCTTGCTAGGAAGCAGTCTGATGGTTTCACCAGTTCTTGAACAGAATAAGACAGAAGTGAAAGCCCTCTTCCTACCAGGCACATGGTACAATATGTTCGATATGACTCTGGCTGTAGTCTCCTCGATTTTGGAAACAAAGCACTTACCTTTGATGTACCATTACATGTATTCAATGTCCATTTATACCAAAAATGCAATTATCCCAATGCAGAGAGGTGGACTGATATCTAAAGAAGCACGAAAGACAATTCTTCTTCCCTAATAGTTGCTCTCCTCGGTCGGGGAGCAACAGATGGAAAAGCAAAGGGAAAGCTGTTCCTTGATGATGATCAGCTTCCAGAAATGAAACTCGGGAATGGGTACTCGACATATGTTGAGTTCTTCGCTACAGTCAGTCAGGGCAAGGTTAAGGTGTGGTCTGATGTTCAAGAAAGTAAAGTTGCACTTGATCAAGGCTGGACTATTGAGAAGATAACTGTCCTCGGATTGGGTCCAATTGGCGGGGCATTTGAAATCGCGGTTGATGGCAATCCGGTTTCTAGCCATCGAGGACTTCCGGTGTTTAGCCTAATTGTTATAGATATCCTGTGGATTATTGGAACAAGAACGTGTAGATAAGAAGAAAAACATGATGGTAGAAGTCAGTGGATTGGAGTTACCATTAGGGAAATTTTTTGCCATGTCCTGGAAAATGGGAATCAAGGCATGAAGCTTAGAATTTTATTCACCTCTAGATTGTTTTAGGATTATTATTATGTTTTTTCTTCCATTTAAATCATGAGCTGAAGTTTGTGATCATCCTTGTCCAAATCAAAGAGAGAAAATGATGAGTTTGATGTTGTCTTATTGTTATATTAGTTCATTTTTATTTCTCATATTCATATGTTCTTTTTTGTTCATTCTTTTATTCCTTCAACTAAAACATTTAATTTTTAATCAAGCTCAATGATTTTAGAAAATTATAATGATATCGAGCTTTACGTTATCACGTAAATAAATTTCACATTTCGAAAATTTTGATAATTGGTCATGTAAACAACCTCTATTACACATAGCTTCTGACCTAGTTAGTGGTGCAAATTGCACCACCGTATTCTAAGCTTAAAATATCTAATTATATATGAAGATAAAAAACATATGGCCACCCTCTAGCTCAATCGGTTTGTAGCATGATGTTATTAAAAGGCCCTGGTTCGAATCTTGTCATTGCTCAATGTTTTTTCTTCCCTTGCTTTGTAGTGCGGCAACTTTTTCTTTTCACAAGTATTAACGTTTTTTTTCTTTTTCTTGTCTTAATGGTGGCAATATTTTCTCTCCATGTATTTTATGTGTTTTTATGGGTCTAATGAAGTTGATTTTTGGATTTTGTTTTTGGTCTATTAAAAATTTTGTTTTGGCTCTTATTTATTTTGAGAGCTACTAATGTGTCTCAAAATCGCTAAACGTTTGCCTAAAAATAGTTCTCCTCCTCCGCTTTTTCTATCTTTCTACCATTTGTATATATATTAAGAAAAATAAAAGTGTCAAAAAGTGCCATTGAAAATGTAAATCACTGACTAAACTATATAATCTGTTGGTTGATAAATTATCATGAAAGTAGTAAAAAATGATGTCATTTTGGCCATAGTTAAAAAAAAAATAACCTTAATATATTTTATTTATTAAAATCTTAATAACCTTAAAAATGACGTTATTTTGGCCATAGTTTAAAAACTCAATAAACGAATTTTCAAAAAATATTTGAATCGACCTGACTGGGTCCGGCTATGCTACAATCATGCAATTGATGGACAGGAGGAGTATACCCATGTAATTACTGATAAAAACACGCTCTCAGACGTATCTTGGACGTAAAAAAATATATTTTCAGATTCAAAACGAATTATACTTAAAAAAACTCGTTTTTTATAAACAAGTATAAAACATGTACGCATGTATTTTTTAGTAAAATAACTCGATTTTTATCCTTAACTAAAATATACTCAAAAAACGCATTTTTACCTTTGACCAAAATATATTTTGAAAACTCATTTTTTTATCACAAAATGAGCTTATCCCAATTTTGAAGTTGTACAAATAAAAAATGAGAAAAAAGGATAACTCATGAAATGTTGTGACATATTTGTCTATGTTAGTATTTAGGGATGAATAGAATAAAGAATTTATTATATGAAGAACAGTTTCCAGATTGGAGTCAATAATGTTGATACACCTATCAAGGAGATGAACAAGAACATGTGGATCCCAAATGCAATTTTGAGAATATGTTTCAATATGTAGACAAGTGATATTTATTTATGTGATGAATAATTTTAACTTTTTATGTTGTTTTCTAATTAAACATAAAATCTATTATATCATTTTAAATAAATTAATTAAATAGGTATTTATTAAATGATCAAAGATCTTACTATCAATTTTAAACATTCAAAATGATTGTTTATAAATTAAAGTTGACAATTAATATATGTAAATAAATATAAAATATTAAGTTATATTTCTCGTATTTTTGATGTTGTACTTTGAAAGTAATAGTTTATACCCCCAAAGAAACTTTCGTATGATTTTTTCCAATTAATTTTTTCCGCTTTTTCTCACATAATTTTACTCATAATTATACAATAATACTTACACGTATCGCATCGGGACGCTTTATACTGACGTTTTTCCCTTCCCATATTTGCATTAACATATATACGACATGGACAACTAAGATTGAATCTCAAATGAAATTCTCTAATTTTGGTAAATTTTGGTGAATCAATTATGAATTTATTATCATTCTTAACAAAGATTGTATTAATGATGCAAAATTCCAAATTTCTGATTTCATGTCTAGATATAGGTTGTGTTTGACAACTCATAATTTGTTTTGTGTTTTATAAAAGTGTGGAAACTTTTATACTATGTATCCCGAGATTCACGTCTCTAAAAATATCACGAAACGCTTAATCGTGACGACCGCGTTTAATTTATTTTGTGTTTTATGTTTGGTTCCCTAAACAAGCTTTGTCATATTGAGAGAATAAGAATTAAAAAAATTATAGCCAACTTAATAAATTTCTACTAATTTAAAAACAACACAACTCAGCAATTGAAATAATTCAAAATCAAAATAATGTAACCAAATAATTTGTTTTTTATAAAATAAAATATATTTTGTGTTTTTATTATGAAATGAATAAAATTTAACTATATTTTTCAAATGCGATTTTAGTAATGCACCATATATACCTAATTATTGCAACTTTTGTGAAAAATATCTCAAAATATAATATTTTAAAAATATTTTAACATTAACTTGATAGTTTTGATTCAATCAAGTTATCTAGGCAACTAAGGCAATCGAAAAATCAAAGCAAATGATTCTTTTAATAATGGACTTTTTTTAAAATGTTATTTTTAGAGTCTCTATCACACTTTATGTGACATTTTATGTTACATTTCACAAGATCGTTTAACCTATTTTATTTTTAATTTCTTTAATTATTAAGCTTTTTAAACAAACAAGCCACTTGTCACAACCTTAGTTTAGTGTAAAAGAATTTCAATATAAAAATAGTAAGATTAATGGTCCATTTGATCATACATTTTTAAAATCTTTACGATCTGATCACACATGTTTAAAAATGTTCTCATATTCCATGACTTTATGGCTTATGTTTAAGGATGTAATATTTCATTATTCAAAGTCTTTAGTTAACAGAACAAACCTTTCGGTGAACTTGTCTCTTTCTCATATTGTCCATTGATGCTGCCATGATGTTCTTTGTTTCGGAGGCAGCGGGGGATGGGGGGTGTTGGGGTTTCTTTTTTTCCTATTCTTATGTATTGCAATTATTTTTATTGGGTTTTACTGAGAAGGAGAAGTCTATTTTGGTAGTGACGGTGGTGGTCGGAGAGGAATCGGAATCAGTGTTGGAGGTGTGATGAGTCATTAGGGGAGGGGTTGTAAATGTGAGCTAATAAACTTAGCCCACAAATGTCAAATATCAACGAAAACGAATAAGTACGTGAGTATTTGAATAAATATTGCTTTTTAATTATAGATAAATAATCTATTCATTAAGTTATATATTGAAATATGCTCAAAAATTTCAAAAAAGAAAGAACATATATATCATTTCCGAGTACTTTTGTGTTAGGTTTGAGCAATTTGATATCCTGCTTTATAACATCGTTATCGCATCGATCGCCACTTGCCAGTATATTATATATCTTAATACTTTTGATATTTATTTTGTTATATGTTTTACCCCATATAGATAACGCAATATGCCGTATGATCATATAATTGTGGTGCTGGACATATTATTTATGTTTTACCCTCATATGTAAACCTTATGTCATATTCTGGTAACTGTGAGCCTATTATGAGCACCGATAACATGTCAACTATTCTCTATAACTCGTGAGTTTTATTATTATTTTATGTTTTAATCGTTATGATAATCATATATGTCATGTGAGCTCCTACAATGGAAAGGCCATTATTTATTATTGTCAGTTATTTCAAGTTACCGTTATGTAAAAACCCATATTCCGCTTAAATATCTATAATGTTGTACATTATTATGAAAAACTGACATCCCGTTGCCTGGTGAATAAGCATTTAAGATTGAAAGTAGCTTAAATCTCCATATCGCTAAGTTATTTATTTCTATAACTTAGTGGAGGTATAAAACAATTCCTAATTTATATTATTATCTAACTATCAGGTCATCTTATTTTATTTATTAGCATGAATTATTTGTTTATAATCATATATTACATTATTACATTTGTTCATTTATCGTATTTATCATGGATTACAGTATTCAACTATCATATATTTTAAAAACATTGCAATATTTTTCCTTCCTAGTTTTTCAACTAGAATTTAATCATCAAAGAAATTAATATTTTTTTTCCTATCTCAACGGTTTAAACGTAACAATAACGGACACTTCTCAAAATTTCATCTCTTATAAATACTTCCATTCTCTTCCATTTCTGGGTAAAACATCTTTCCTTAAAAGTATTTTATAACATTCACAATGGCAAAATAACATTTTCAGTGTTTGTCACTATAATGGCACTCTCTTTTCATAATGGGTTTTATTAAAGTCAAGAGATGCGTGGAATGATGTTATTTTAGTAATAGTATTTTTACCATTTCAATCTTAGCTGATTGTTTATTTTTGTTTCAAGAGATTACGAAGAAAGGAACAATGTATTTGTAATTGAATAAGATTTCAATCTATGTATCAACGCGTATAAATATTGAATAAAATGTCATTTTCTATTGATTATGCTTTGTTTGTGATTGTGACAATTGCTGAATAATGATATTCCATTCAAACCTTATTTTGAAGATAACAAATTAATCGAACTAATCCCATTTTCAAGTGAACATGCCAGGTCAATTCTTAATAATGTTCAAACGCTAAATGTTGACTGGATGTTCTGAGGCTCATGGATGAGTCTATCAAACGCAAAGCCTTTCAAGGAGCTCAAGTTCTTTATTGTCTATGTTTTGTATGAAACCTACACTCTAGTATATCGTCGCTTAAACATGCGAGTAACGACTTTGTGATTTAATCTATCTGCGTTTAAATCACCGATGGTCCTAATTTCTAATCCGAAGACATCGATTCATGGTTAAGTCTCAGCAAATGATCACAGGTTTGGCCAAGCCAAGAATTGGCGTGAAACGATCTTTTAGTTTAGAAAAAGAATAGTTTTCAAAATCATCGAGACTTATCGGTGAGGGTTCCTCAGTCCCATTTATCGAGACTCCTCATCGAGACCCCCGGTCTCGATAGTGTCCCTGATTTTATCGGAGACCCCGACCTCTCGATGTGTCTATACACCTAAGCTTTGACCGCTGTTCGATCCGAGTCAGGGCTCATCGAGACCCCCGTCTCGACGAGGCTCACGACATGGGCAACTTCTAATTCTTGTGCAAATTATTTAAAGCCTTTCAAACATAAATGCATCTTGCAAATCTTTTGACCTAATTCTTCAAGATTCAATCTATCAGTAAACAAAAAAGCAAAAGTCATAACTCCTAAGCATTTAATTCAACATTATCTTTTTAGAGAGTTTCAGTTGTGTGATATTTCCACCTCAATCATTTATTGTATCGGCGAAATCCTTTCAGTGAGTAAAGATATCAAATCCTGAGTATTCTCGTTCCTAATCGGGCGTCGATTAGGAGTCGAAATCCTAGCGGGTACTGGGTCACTTAAAGGGAGGCTGTGTGTTTGATAACAGGCTCAGAGAAGTTGCCTGTAAGTGTGATTCAAATATTTCTTCAAGTGCGATTTATCTTTGCCAAAATCCCGAGGTCGAAAGTCGACTTGGCCGAAAGCAAGTTAGGGAACCGAAGTCGTTAAAATCGCTGCAGTATTGTTTCTCTTCCTTGCTCTTTACTTTCAAATTTTTGGTTTTGCCAATTCAATTTGATTATTAATATTGTTGACCAATCTTTCGAGCTCGTCGTAGATCTACTACATTAATCCTTATTATCAATTGTATTACCCCATTCTTAAGATTAAACTCGAAAAGTTAATATAGGAACTTTAAAACTCTTATTCACTTCTAAGGTTAAATCTAGGCTAACAATTAAAATTTATTCAAGTTCTAATGTGATAAGCTTAAATTCAGAAAAGCATCACGTGGGTAAGAATCCGGAATACGGGTACGAACTTAAAGTCATGAGGTCACCATCACATAGATCAAATTTATGACTTATTAAAGAACGTGATTCAAAACATTCAATGGCAGCGATCGACTTGGCTGAATTTATGGAGAGCGATCACTGGTGACCCCAATTGAATCTAAAATTTAAATGGTCAAAATTCTTCTGCTTCTGCTTCATGTGAACTCGACCAGCTGGAAGAGGCCAATATAAGAGAATTAGGTGCCGCCTGAGAGGTTCCAATTGAAGATGTTGACAAAGAAGAGATGGGCGTGGCTATGGACGAGAACCCAAGAAAGTGGAGTCAATTCCAAAGCCATTCATGTTGTTCACAATGCCACGCTACGGAAAGAGTACGCCGAAGTCGGTGGACGCAAAGTCGCCGCGAGATACGGGACTCAAGAAACCGGCCATGTTGCTCCTCTAGGCTGTTATGGGTGTCTCATCTTTGAGAATAAACCTTTGAAATGTATCATGGAGAATCCATCAAAGATATGCATCAAAGGTTCAATACCATCATCAACAACTTGACTCTCTAGGGAAGACAATCTCCCTTGTAAGTTGAGTTAAACGGAGAATCATAGAGTCGCAAACCTGAAGCTTCTGGCTGTGCTATAAACGGCCAAAGATATCGTTACATTCCCCAATCAAGAGCTCATCGGATCCTTGAGCCGAAGAAAAACAGTGCCCAGATTTTACCTGTGCTATATGTATCATGTTAGCTTTTAGACTCAAAAAGTTTCTAAAATTCAAAAAAAACAATGATCATGGTCATAGAAGTCAAGAAATATGACAATTATGAAAGAAGCATAAAAAAAGCAGAAAGCAAAATCAAAAGAAACATGCTTCAATGCAACAAGCCCTACATCTACCTTTGATTGTCCTCGCCCAGCCAAGAGGTCTCAACCCAAGAAAAATATGCAACAAGAAATACTTGGGACATCAATCCCAGTTATCCCAATTCCAAGCTGAACATTTAGACTTACCTAACCCCTTTCTTTCTGATGATTTAATCTCATCAATATGATTTAGTACCCAGTGAAGATTTTGATAAGTTAATAATAATTATAATGAAATATTAGAAAGTTTCGAAAATTGCTTAAAAAGAACAAAGAACTTCAAAAAAACCAATGTAAAAGTCATTCACAAAACCACCTCTTGAAAATGAAGTCACTTTGTTAACACTCCACCAAAAAATGATGGCATTCTTGAAAATTGAGCTTAAACAAAGTCTTGGGTTGAGCTGGGAACGTGAACTCAAGAAATCACCTCAACGCCCTTTGAGAACAAAAACAAGTCAATGAAATTCTGATGCTCAAAGATCCTAAAACCTAAATTGTGCAAGTGTTTAGGGGCTTTGGTCTCTAAATTGATAACTCTCATCTATATCAATGGTTAAGCCTCTCACTATCCCGCATCAAGCTAGGGGCACCCTATTTCACCCGTGACTTATCATGAAAAGAAAATTCTAAACCTGTATTCAAAAGTTAATAGAAATCTTTATGTCCTAAGTTCTTCGAGACCCCAAATGGATTGTAGAAAACTTATTCTACTTATTTAACCCCAAGGACCCAAATCGTCAAGTGCCTCTGAATGGTAAATTGACTTTCATATTAGAGGGAGGACCATCATCCATGAAAGAAATTATTTTGGATGGTGGATACGGTTGCTCACAGCATTACCATCACTTTGAGGAGTTCCCCACTCTTCAAGCTTCGTAACAAGGCGATTGGAAAAACAACTAAAACCGCCAAAATCCAGCATATCGGCAAGAAAAGGTTGTTTTTACCAAAATACTTTACTTGTTGATGGCTGAAAGCTTAATTTTGAAGAGTGAACAATTTGGCGTGAAAATGATTACGAGGGTAAAATTTTCAAACATAAAGATTGAAACTGCTTCATCTTCATTGTTGCTATCTACCCAATAACGTATTATGTTAATACCTGATCAAGCCAAGCTTACAATTATTTGCATGAACGGGTCCATGATGACGCGAGTTTGTGGCAGGCATCGACGGTCGTGGGTCATGCTAAGATCGAATGTTATCTAAATCGCATAAAGACTCACACGTAAAAGGTCTTCCAAATCTCTCATAAAAAAGTGCTAAACTTTATGATGCATGTCAACTTGGTAAAATGCACAAATCTTCGCTTAAACCTATAAATCATGTTTCACAAACCATGTGCTTGATTGTTGCTAAGCATGGATTTGTTTCGTGAAATGGATGCTGAGTCAGTGCGGATCAAATATGTTTATACGCATCATTCCAGGTTTACATTTGGGTAATTGGCCTTGCCAATAAAAGTGATGCTTTTAAAGAGTTTGCTAAGTTGTGTGAAAGCTCATGAATGAAAGTGGTTCAAAAATCAAAGCTTAAGCATCAATGGAGTGAAGCTCTAAAAACCCAGGAGTTCTGGTGAAAGCCATGTAGCATGGTCTAACATAACTTTTTCGCACCAAGAACACCTCAACAAACGGAGTCAGGAGCTTTAAAGAATAGGGACCAATCAAGAAATGAGCCGTACTCATGTTGAATAATGAGAGCACAATTCTGCCAAAAATTGTTTCTTTTGGGGACACGCCATGACACCGTGACGTTACACTATCAACCCGGCATTCCTTTAGACCTATTCTTAACAAACCCCGCCAGCTTTTGTGCTTAAAGATCCTGTGATGATTAGTTTAAAGTTCGACAAATGCTATATTCTTAACACCAAAGATGATTGGGAAAAATTTATTATAAATGCAACTGAAACGAAGTAATACCTGAT
>JADFUC010001577.1:0-29924 GCA_019722365.1 Lithospermum erythrorhizon
ATCAGTATGCTTCGTTCAGTTACGTATTGTAATAGCTGTCTAGCGAAAACAACGTCCGGTCATATTCGGCGACAACAAAATATTTTCTTATCGAATGGAATCCGTGCGAGTTTTTTTCGTGTTCCCCACAATATTAGCATAGGTATTATTTTTATTGAGAAAATCAAGCAATCTAATGCTTTTTAATCTGTGAAATGAAAAAACATCACGGTCCGATTCGGCGACAACAAAAAATGCATTTTTTTCTTATCCGAACGTAATCCGTACGAGTTTTTTTGATGTTCCCCCCTAACATTAGCATAACTATTATTTTGTTGAGATAATCCAAGCAATGTAGTAACAATAGCGAAAACAAAAAGCGTCCACGATCGATTATTCGACAACAAAAAATGCATTTTTCGTATCAGGGGCGGCAGATCCGTCTGAGTTTTTTTCGATGTTCCTAATATATTAGCATAGGTATTATTTTTTTTTGAGAAAATCAAGCAATCTAATGCCTTTAATGCGTGAAAAAAAAAAATATCAACTCTCCGGTCGGCGACAACAAAAAAATTGCATTTTTCTTATCGAGCGAAATCCGTCTGAGTTTTTTGATGTTCCCCTAACATTAGCATAACTATTATTTTTTGGTAAATCAAGCCAAGTAATGCTTTAACAACTTAGCGATCACGCGGTCGGTCGGCGACAACAAAAAATGCATTTTTTCTTATCCGAATGGAATCCGTACGAGTTGTTTTCGATGTTTCCCTAATATTAGCGTAGGTATTTTTTTATTGAAAAACTCATGATCTAATGCATTTAATCAGCGAAATGAAAAAACATCACGGTCAGGTCGGCGACAACAAAAAAATGCATTTTTCTTATCGAGCAGAAATCGTCACGAGTTTTTTTGATGTTCCCAACATTAGCATAACTATTATTTTTGTTGAGATAATCCAAGCAATGTAATGCTTTAATAAGCAGCAAGCAGTCGATTCGGCGACAACAAAAAAATGCATTTTCGTATCCGAGCGGAATCGTGCAGGTTTTTTTCGATGTTCCCTAATATTAGCATAGGTATTATTTTTTGTTTTGAGAAAATCAAGCAATCTAATGCCCTTTTAATACGTGAAAAAAAAATATCAACTGTCGGGTCGGCCGAAACAAAAATTGCATTTTTCTTATCAGAGAACGAAATCCGTACGAGTTTTTCGATGTTCCCCTAACATTAGCATAACAATTATTTTGTTGAGATAATCAAGCGATGTCTTTAATAAAGCGAAAACAAAAAAAAGCGTCGCGGTCGATTAAATCGACAACAAAAAATGCATTTTCGTATCCGAGCGAGTCAAATGCAGTTTTTCGATGTTCCCCTAATATTAGCATAGGTATTATTTTTTTTTTGAAAATCAAGCAATCTAATGCCTTTAATGCGTGAAAAAAAAAAAATATCCTTCCATCACGATTCGGCGACAACAAAAATTGCATTTTTCTTATCCGAGCGAAATCCGTCTGAGTTTTTCGATGTTCCCCCTAACATTAGCATAATATTATTTTTTGAATAATCAAGCCAACTAATGCTTTAATGCGCGAAAACAAAAAAGCGTCACGGTCGGCGACAACAAAAATACATTTTTCTTATCGAATGGAATCCATCACGAGTTTTTTTTCGATGTTCCCTAATATTAGCATAGGTATTATTTTTTATTGAGAAAATCAAAGCGATCTAATGCTTTTAATGCGAAATATGAAAAAACATCGCGGTCCGATTCGGCGACAACAAAAAAATGCATTTTTCTTATCCGAGCGAAAGAAATCCGTGCGAGTTTTTCTCGATGTTCCCCCTAACATTAGCATAACTATTAACTTTTGTTGAGATAATCAAGCAATGTAATGCTTTAATAAGCGAAAAAATCACGGTCCGGTCGGCGACAACAAAAAATGCATTTTCGTATCCGACGGAATCCGTCTGAGTTTTTTCGATGTTCTAATATTTAGCATGGTATTATTTTTTTGAGAAAATCAAGCAATCTAGTAACAAGCACCTGTCGTGAAAAAAAAATATCCTTTGTCCAGTCGTGACGACAAAAAATTGCATTTTTTCTTATCCGACGAAATCCGTCTGAGTTTTTCGATGTTCCCCTAACATTAGCATAACAATTATTTTTGTTGAGATAATCAAGCAATGTAATGCTTTAATAAGCGAAACAAAGCGATCACGATCCGGTCCGGCGACAACAAAAAATGCATTTTCGTATCAGGCGAATCCGTCTGAGTTTTTTTCGATGTTCCCCTAATAATGCTTATAGGTATTATTTTTTGAGAAAGTCAAGCAATCTAATCCTTTTAATGCGTGAAAACAAAAACATCAGGTCGATTCGGCCGACAAAAAATTGCATTTCTTATCGAGCGAAATCCGTGCGAGTTTTTCGATGTTCTAACATTAGCATAACTATTATTTTTTGAGATAATCGAAGCCAAGTAATGCTTTAACAGCTCGCACGTCAGTCGGTCGGCGACAACAAAAAATGCATTTTTTTCTTATCGAATGGAATCCGTCACAGTTTTCGATGTTCCCCTAATATTAGCATAGGTATTTTTTTATTGAGAAAATCAAGCTTAATCTAATGCATTTATCAGCGAAATGAAAAAACATCACGGTCCGGTCGGCGACAACAAAAAAATGCATTTTTTCTTATCGAGCGAAATCCGTGCGAGTTTTTTCGATGTTCCCCTAACATTAGCATAACTATTATTTTTTGTTGAGATAATCAAGCGATGTAATGCTTTAATAAGCGAAAAAACGTCCGCAGTCGATTCGGCGATAACAAAAAATGCATTTTGGTATCGAGCGGAATCCGTGCAGTTTTTTCGATGTTCCTAATATTAGCATAGGTATTATTTTTTTTTGAGAAAATCAAGCAATCTAATGCCTTTAATCGTGAAAAAAAAATATCAGCGTCGGTCGGCGACAACAAAAATTGCATTTTTCTTATCGAAGGAAATCCGTCACGAGTTTTTTCGTGTTCCCCCTAACATTAGCATAACTATTATTTTTTTGAGATAATCAAGCCAACTAATGCTGTCTGTGGCTCACGTCACGGTCGTATTCGGCGACAACAAAATGCATTTTCTTATCCGAATGGAATCGTCACGAGTTTTTCGATGTTCCCCTCATATTAGCGTAGGTATGATTTTCTTTGAGAAAATCGAGCAATTCTAATGCTTTTAATACGCGAAAACAAAAAACATCACGGTCGATTCGGCGAAAACAAAAAATGTATTTTTTCTTATCCGAACGGAATCCGTACGAGTTTTTTTCGATGTTTCCCTAATATTAGCATAACTATTATTTTTGTTGAGATAATCAAGCAATGTAATGCTTTAATAAGCGAAAACGTCACGGTCGATTCGGCGACAACAAAAAATGCATTTTTAGTATCGAGCGGAATCCGTCACAGTTTTTTCGATGTTCCCCTAATATTAGCATAGGTATTATTTTTTTTTGAAAATCAAAGCAATCTAATGCTTTTAATGCGTGAAAAAAAAATATCCTTGTCGATTCGGCGACAACAAAAAAATTGCATTTTTCTTATCAGAAACGAAATCCGTCACGAGTTTTTTTACGATGTTCCCCTAACATTAGCATAACAATTATTTTGTTGAGATAATCAAGCGATGTAATGCTTTAATAGCGAAAACAAAAAACGTCTGATCCGGTCCGGCGACAACAAAAATGCATTTGTTAATCCGAGCCCGAATCCGTGCAGTTTTTTCGATGTTCTAATATTAGCATAGGTATTATTTTTTTGAAAGTCAAACAATCTAATCCTTTTTAATGCGTGAAAACAAAAAACATCACGGTCCGATTCGGCGACAACAAAAAATTGCATTTTTCTTATCGAGCGAAATCCGTCTGAGGTTTTTCGATGTTCCCCTAACATTAGCATAACTATTATTATTTTTTTGAGATAATCCAAGCCAAGTAATGCTTTAACCACGCGAAACAAAAACGTCCGCGATTGATTCGGCGACAACAAAAATGCATTTTTCTTATCGAATGGAATCCGTGCGAGTTTTTTCGATGTTCCCTAATATTAGCATAGGTATTATTTTTTTTATTGAGAAAATCAAGCAATCTAATGCATTTAATCTGTGAAATGAAAAAACATCACGGTCGATTCGGCGACAACAAAAAAATGCATTTTTCTTTATCGAGCGAAATCCGTGCGAGTTTTTTCGATGTTCCCACAACATTAGCATAACTATTATTTTGTTGAGATAATCAAGCAATGTAATGCTTTAATGCGCCCAACGTCCGCGGTCCGATTCGGCGACAACAAAAAAATGCATTTTCGTGGCCGAGAGCGGAATCCGTCTGAGGATTTTTCGATGTTCCTAATATTAGCATAGGTATTATTTTTTTTTGAAAATCAAGCAATCTAATGCCTTTGTCGTGAAAAAAAAAATATCCTTGTCGATTCGGCGACAACAAAAAAATTGCATTTTTCTTATCGAGCGAAATCCGTACGAGTTTTTTTGATGTTCCCGCAACATTAGCATAACTATTATTTTTTTGAGATAATCAAGCCAACTAATGCTTTAATCGCCCGAAAAGAAAACAAAAAAACTCCAGTCATATTCGGCGACAACAAAAATGCATTTTTCTTATCGAATGGAATCGTCTGATTTTTCGATGTTCCCCTAATATTAGCATAGGTATTATTTTTTATTGAGAGAAAATCAAGCGATCTAATGCTTTTAATCACGAAATGAAAAAAACATCACGGTCGATTCGGCGACAACAAAAAATGCATTTTTCTTATCGAGCGAAATCGTCACAGTTTTTTCGATGTTCCCTAACATTAGCATAACTATTATTTTGTTGAGATAATCGAAGCAATGTAATGCTTTAATAAGCGAAAAATCACGGTCCGATTCGGCACAACAAAAAAATGCATTTTTTCTTATCCGTGCGGAATCCGTACGAGTTTTGTTTCGATTTTCCCCTAATATTAGCATAGGTATTATTTTTTTTTTGAGAAAATCAAGCAATCTAATGCTCTTAATACGCGAAAATAAAAATATCAACTGTCGATTCGGCGACAACAAAAAGTACATTTTTCTTATCCGAGCGAAATCGATGCGAGTTTTTCGATGTTCCCCTAACATTAGCATAACAATTATTTTGTTGAGATAATCAAGCAATGTAATGCTTTAATACTCGAAAACAAAAAACGTCACGGTCCGATTCGGCGACAACAAAAAAAACATTTTTCCTATCCGAACGAGTTTTTTTCGATGTTCCTATAATATTAGCATAGGTATCATTTTTTTTAGAAAGCCAGCAATTCTAATACTTTTAATACACGAAAACAAAAACGGTCACGGTCCGATTCGGCGACAACAAAAAAATTGCATTTCTTATCGAGAACGAAATCCATGCGAGTTTTTTCGATGTTCCCCTAACGTGCATAACTATTATTTTTTGAGATAATCAAGCCAAGTAATGCTTTAACAGCGAAAACAAAAAACGTCACGGTCGGATTCGGCGACAACAAAAAATGCATTTTTTCTTATCGAACGGAATCGTACGAGTTTTTTTCGATGTTCCCCTAATATTAGCATAGGTATGATTTTTTATTGAAAATCAAACAATCTAATGCATTTAATGCAGCGAAATGAAAAAACATCACGGTCCGATTCGGCGACAACAAAAAAATGCATTTTTCTTATCAGAACGAAATCCCGATGCGAGTTTTTTAGATGTTCCCACTAACATTAGCATAACTATTATTTTGTTGTTGAGATAATCAAGCGATGTAATGCTTTAATAAGCGAAAAAAAAAAACGTCCGCAGTCCGATTCGGCGACAACAAAAAAAATGCATTTTTAAGTATCCGAAACGAGGATCCGTGCGAGTTTTTCGATGTTCTAATATTAGCATAGGTATTATTTTTTTTGAGAAAATCAAGCAATCTAATGCCTTTAATCGTGAAAAAAAAAATATCCTTGTCGATTCGAGAAACAACAAAAAAATTGCATTTTTCTTATCAACCAATCGGAAATGCAGAGTTTTTTGATGTTCCCCTAACATTAGCATAACTATTATTTTTTGAGATAATCGAGCCAACTAATGCTTTAATCTGTGGCTCGCGTCACAGTCATATTAGAACAACAAAAAATGCATTTTTTCTTATCGAATGGAATCCGTCTGAGAGTTTTTTTTAAAGTGTTCCCTAATATTAGCATAGGTATTATTTTTTATTGAGAAAATCAAGCAATCTAATGCTTTTAATACGAAATGAAAAACATCACGGTCCGGTCGGCGACAACAAAAAATGCATTTTTCTTATCCGAGCGAAATCCGTGCGAGTTTTTCGATGTTCCCCCTAACATTAGCATAACTATTATTTTTTGTTGAGATAATCAAGCAATGTAATGCTTTAATAAGCAACGTCAGTCCGATTCGGCGACAAGCAAAAAAATGCATTTTTAAGTATCGAGCGAGGAATCGTCGCAGTTTTTTTCGATGTTCCCCCTAATATTAGCATAGGTATTATTTTTTTTTGAGAAAATCAAGCAATCTAATGCTTAATGCGTGAAAAAAAAATATCAACTGTCAGACAACAAAAAATTAAATTTTCTTATCCGACGAAATCCGTGCGGGGTTTTTCGATGTTCCCTAACATTAGCATAACAATTATTTTGTTGAGATAATCAAACAATGTAATGCTTTAATAAGCGAAAACAAAAAAGCGTCCACGCGATCGATTCGGCGACAACAAAAAAAAATGCATTTTCGTATCGAGCCCGAATCCGTGCGAGTTTTTTGATGTTCCCTAATATTAGCATAGGTATTATTTTTTTGAGAAAGTCAAGCAATCTAATCCTTTTATCACGTGAAAACAAAAACATCACGGTCCCGGTCGGCGACAACCAAAAAATTGCATTTTTCTTATCAAAGGCGAAATCGTCTGAGTTTTTGATGTTCCACAACATTAGCATAACTATTATTTTTTGAGATAATCAAGCCAAGTAATGCTTTAACGAAAACAAAAAGCGTCACGGTCGGTCGGCGACAACAAAAATGCATTTTTTCTTATCCGAATGGAATCCGTGCGGATTTTTTCGATGTTCCACAATATTAGCATAGGTATTATTTTTATTGAGAAAATCAAAGCAATCTAATGCATTTAATCACAGCGAAATGAAAAAAACATCACGGTCGATTCGGCGACAACAAAAAATGCATTTTTCTTATCAGGAAGAAATCCGTCACGAGAGTTTTTCGATGTTCCCCTAACATTAGCATAACTATTATTTTTGTTGAGATAGTGAGCAATGTAATGCTTTAATAAGCGAAAAAAAAAGCATCAGCACAATCCGGTCGGCGACAACAAAAAAAATGCATTTCGTATCGAGCGGAATCCGTCGCAGTTTTTCGATGTTCCCTTTAATATTAGCATAGGTATTATTTTTTTTGAGAAAATCAAACAATCTAATGCCTTTAATGCGTGAAAAAAAAAAAATATCAGCGTCGGTCGGCGACAACAAAAAATTGCATTTTTCTTGGCTATCCCAGCGAAATCCGATACGAGTTTTTTGATGTTCCCCTGGCACATTAGCATAATATTATTATTTTTTTTGAGATAATCAAACCAACTAATAATGCTTTAATACGAAAACAAAAACGTCACGGTCATATTCGGCGACAACAAAAAATGCATTTTTACTATCGAATGGAATCCGTCTGAGTTTTTTCGATGTTCCCTAATATTAGCATAGGTATTATTTTTTTATTGATAAAATCAAGCGATCTAATCTTTGTTATCACAGCGAAATGAAAAAACATCACGGTCGATTCGGCGACAACAAAAAAAATGCATTTTTTCTTATCGAACGAAATCCGTCACGAGTTTTTCGATGTTCCCTAACATTAGCATAACTATTATTTTGTTGAGATAATCAACCGATGTAATGCTTTAATCGCAACGTCACGGTCGATTCGGCGACAACAAAAATGCATTTTTCGTATCGAGCGGAATCCGTGCGAGTTTTTCGATGTTCCCCCTAATATTAGCATAGGTATTATTTTTTTTTGATAAAATCAAGCAATCTAATGCTTTTAATGCGTGAAAAAAAATATCGCTGTCCGATTCGGCGACAACAAAAAAAATTGCATTTTTTCTTATCGGTAAAGAAATCCGTCACGAGTTTTTAGATGTTCTTTATTAGCATAACTATTATTTTTTGAGATAATCGAAGCAACTAATGTTTTAATCTGGCGAAAAGCAACGTCCGCGGTCATGACCGACGACAACAAAAATGCATTTTTCTTATCGAGATGGAATCCGTCTGAGTTTTTTCGATGTTCCCCCTAATATTAGCATAGGTATTATTTTTTTATTGAGGAAAATCAAGCAATCTGAAAATACTTTTAATACAGCGAAATGAAAAAAATCGGTCAGGTCGGCGACAACAAAAAAATGCATTTTTCTTATCGAGCGAAATCCGTGCGAGTTTTTTTCGATGTTCCCAACATTAGCATAACTATTATTTTTGTTGAGATAATCAAGCAATGTAATGCTTTAATAAGCGAAAAAAAAACGTCCGCAGTCGGTCGGCGACAACAAAAAAATGCATTTTACCGTATCGAGCAGTCCGTCACGGATTTTTCGATGTTCTAATATTAGCATAGGTATTATTTTTTTGAGAAAATGAAGCAATCTAATGCTTTTATCGTGAAAAAAATATCGCGTCGATTCGGCGACAACAAAAAAGTGCATTTTTCTTATCAGAAACCGAAATCCGTCTGAGTTTTTGAGTGGAATTTCCCCAACATTAGCATAACTATTATTTTTTTGAGATAAGCAAGCCAACTAATGCTTTAATCGCGAAAACAAAAAACGATCACGGTCATGGCCGGCGACAACAAAAATGCATTTTTTCTTATCGAATGGAATCCGTCTGAGTTTTTTCGATGTTCCCCTATTAGCATAGGTATTATTTTTTATTGAGAAAATCAAGCAATCTAATGCATTTAATACGAAATGAAAAAAACATCCGCAGTCCGGTCGGCGACAACAAATGCATTTTTTCTTATCGAGCAATCGATACGAGTTTTTCGATGTTCCCCCTAACATTAGCATAACTATTATTTTTGTTGAGATAATCAGCGATATGTCTTTAATAAGCAACGTCACGGTCGATTCGGCGACAACAAAAAATGCATTTTTCCTTATCCGAACGGAATCCGTGCAAGTTTTTCGATGTTTCCCTAATATTAGCATAGGTATGATTATTTTTGATAAAATCAAGCAATCTAATGCTTTTAATACGTGAAAAAAAAATATCCTTGTCCGGTCGGCGACAACGAAATTGCATTTTCTTATCGAGCGAAATCCGTCTGAGTTTTTTCGATGTTCCCCTAACATTAGCATAACTATTATTTTTTTGAGATAATCAAGCCAACTAATGTTTTATCTGCGAAAACAAAAAGCGTCCGCGGTCATATTCGGCGACAACAAAAATGCATTTTTCTTATCGAATGGAATCCGTCTGAGTTTTTTGATGTTCCCCCTAATATTAGCATAGGTATTATTTTTTATTGAGAAAATCAAGCAATCTAATGCTTTTAATACGAAATGAAAAACATCACGGTCGATTCGGCGACAACAAAAATGCATTTTTCTTATCGAGCGAAATCCGTGCGAGTTTTTTCGATGTTCCCCTAACGTGCGCAACTATTATTTTTTGTTGAGATAATCAAGCGATGTAATGCTTGTCATAACCGTCCGGTCCGGGTTTTTTTTGATAAAATCAAGCAATCTAATGCTTTTAATACGTGAAAAAAAAATATCCTTTGTCCGATTCGGCGACAACAAAAATTGCATTTTTTCTTATCGAAGCGAAATCCGTGCGAGTTTTTTCGATGTTCCCCCCTAACATTAGCATAACTATTATTTTTTGAGATAATCAAGCCAACTAATGTTTTAATGCGAAAACAAAACGTCGCGGTCATATTCGGCGACAACAAAAATGCATTTTTCTTATCGAATGGAATCGTCTGAGTTTTTTTTTCGATGTTCCCCCTAATATTAGCATAAGAGTATTATTTTTTATTGAGAAAATCAAGCAATCTAATGCTTTTAATACGAAATGAAAAACATCACGGTCGATTGGCGACAACAAAAAAATGCATTTTCTTATCGAGCGAAATCCGTGCGAGTTTTTTCGATGTTCCCACAACATTAACGCCAACTATTATTTTTTGTTGAGATAATCAAGCAATGTAATGCTTTAATAAGCAACGTCCGCAGTCCGGTCGGCGACAACAAAAAAAATGCGTTACCGTATCGAGCGGAATCCGTGCGAGTTTTTCGATGTTCTAATATTAGCATAGGTATTATTTTTTTTTTGAGAAAATCAAGCAATCTAATGCTTTTAATGCGTGAAAAAAAAAATATCAACTGTCGATCGGCGACAACAAAAATTGCATTTTTTCTTATCGAGCAATCCGTGCAATTTTTTTTTTTTATGTTCCTAGCATTAGCATAACTATTATTTTTTTTGAGATAAAGCCAACTAATGCTTTAATCTGGCGAAAATAAAAAAGCGTCACGGTCATGATCGGCGACAACAAAAATGCATTTTTCTTTATCGAATGGAATCCGTGCGAGTTTTTTCGATGTTCCCTAATATTAGCATAGGTATTGGCCCACATTGAGAAAATCAAGCAATCTGAAAATGCTTTTAATACGCGAAATGAAAAAACATCACGGTCCGGTCGGCGACAACAAAAAAATGCATTTTTTCTTATCCGAGCGAAATCCGTGCGAGTTTTTTCGATGTTCCCTAACATTAGCATAACTATTATTTTTGTTGAGATAAACAAAAGCGATGTAATGCTAATAAGCGAAAAAACGTCAGTCGATTCGGCGACAACAAAAAAATGCATTTTTCGTATCGAGCGGAATCCGTGCAGTTTTTTCGATGTTCCCCCTAATATTAGCATAGGTATTATTTTTTTTTGAGAAAATCAAGCCAATCTAATGCTTTTAATACGTGAAAAAAAATATCCTTGTCGATCGAGCAACAAAAAATTGCATTTTTCTTATCGAGCGAAATCCGTGCAGTTTTTTCGATGTTCCTAACATTAGCATAACTATTATTTTTGTTGTTGAGATAATCAAAGCAATGTAATGCTTTAATAAGCGAAAACAAAAACGTCCCGCGATCCGTTCGGCGACAACAAAAAAATGCATTTTCGTATCGAAGGCCCGAATCGTCACGAGTTTTTCGATGTTCCCCTAATATTAGCATAGGTATTATTTTTTTTGAGAAAGTCAAGCAATCTAATCAGCACTGTCGTGAAAACGAAAAAACATCACGGTCGATTCGGCGACAACAAAAAAATTGCATTTTTCTTATCGAGCGAAATCCGTCTGAGTTTTTTCGATGTTCCCACAACATTAGCATAACTATTATTTTTTGAGATAATCAAGCCAAGTAATGCTTTAACAGCGAAAACAAAAACGTCCGCGGTCAGTTCGGCGACAACAAAAAATGCATTTTTTCTTATCGAGATGGAATCCGTCTGAGTTTTTTTTTCGATGTTCTAATATTATTAGCATAGGTATTATTTTTATTGAAAAATCAAGCAATCTAATGCTTTTAATGCAGCGAAATGAAAAAACATCAACGTCGATTCGGCGACAACAAAAAAATGCATTTTTCTTATCAGAAACGAAATCCGTCACGAGTTTTTAGATGTTCTAACGTGCGCAACTATTATTTTTGTTGAGATAATCAAGCAATGTAATGCTTTAATAAGCGAAAAAAAAGCGTCACGGTCGATCGGCGACAACAAAAAAATGCATTTTTACTTATCCGGCGGAATCCGTCTGAAGTTTTTAGATGTTCCCCTAATATTAGCATAGGTATTATTTTTTTTTTTTTGAGAAAAATCAAGCAAATCTAATGCTTTTAATCACGTAGAAAAAAAAAATATCAGCGTCGATCGGCGGCAACAAAAAAAATTGCATTTTCTTATCGAGCGAAATCCGTGCGAGTTTTTTCGATGTTCCTAACATTAGCGCAACTATTATTTTTGTTGAGATAATCCAAGCAATGTAATGCTTTAATAAGCGAAACAAAAAAGCGTCATGATCAGGTCGGCGACAACAAAAAAATGCATTTTTCGTATCCGAAGCCCCGAATCGTCTGAGTTTTTTCGATGTTCCCCTAATATTAGCATAGGTATTATTTTTTTTTGAAAGTCAAGCAATCTAATCCTTTTAATGCGTGAAAACAAAAACATCACGGTCGATTCGGCGACAACAAAAAAAATTGCATTTTTCTTATCGAGCAATCGTCACGGTTTTAAAGTGTTCCCTAACATTAGCATAACTATTATTTTTTTTGAGATAATCAAGCCAAGTAATGCTTTAACGCGAAAACAAAAACGTCACGGTCGGCGACAACAAAAATGCATTTTCTTATCAGAATGGAATCGTCACGAGTTTTTCGATGTTCCTAATATTAGCATAGGTATTATTTTTTATTAAGGAAAATCAAGCAATCTAATGCATTTAATGCAGCGAAATGAAAAATATATCACGGTCGATTCGGCGACAACAAAAAATGCATTTTTTGCTTATCGAGCGAAATCCGTCTGAGTTTTTTTCGATTCCCCTACATTAGCATAATATTTTTGTTGAATAATCCAAGCAATGTAATGCTTTATTAAGCAGCTTGATCACGGTCGATTCGACAACAAAAATGCATTTCGTATCAGCGAGATCCGTCACGAGATTTTTTCGATGTTCACAATAGTAGCATTGGTATTATTTTTTTTGAGAAAATCAAGCGATCTAATGCCTTTAATACGTGAAAAAAAATATCAATCGGTCGGCGACAACAAAAATTGCATTTTCTTATCGAGCGAAATCCGTCACGAGTTTTTTTCGATGTTCCCCTAACATTAGCACAACTATTATTTTTTGAGATAATCGAAGCCATGTAATGCTTTATCTGTAGCTCAAAAACATCCATGATGCGGTCGGCGACAACAAAAAATACATTTTTCTTATCCGAGATAAGATCCGTCTGAGTTTTTTTCGATGTTCACTAATATTATAGGTATTTTTTATTGAGAGAAAATCAAACGATCTAATGCTTTTATCACCTTGAAATGAAAAAACATCGCAGTCCGGGTCGGCGACAACAAAATGCATTTTTTCTTATCGAGCGAAATCCCGTGAGTTTTTTTCGATGTTCCCCCTAACATTAGCATAACTATTATTTTGTTGAGATAATCAAGCAATGTAATGCTTTAATAAGCGAAAAAAAAAAAATCACGGTCGGTCGGCGACAACAAAAATGCATTTTAAATCGAAACGGAATCCGTCACAGTTTTCGATGTTCCCCTAATATTAGCATAGGTATTATTTTTATTTTTTGAAAATCAAGCAATCTAATGCTTTAATGCGTGAAAAAAAATATCAGCGTCGATTCGGCGACAACAAAAAAATTGCATTTTTTCTTATCGAGCGAAATCCGTGCGAGTTTTTTCGATGTTCCCCTAACATTAGCATAACTATTATTTTTTTGAGATAATCGAGCCAACTAATGCTTTAATGCGAAAACAAAAAGCGTCAGTCATATTCGGCGACAACAAAAATGCATTTTTCTTATCCGAATGGAATCCGTCTGAGTTTTTTCGATGTTCCCTATCTAGCATAGGTATTATTTTTTATTGAAAATCAAGCAATCTAATGCTTTTAATACAGCGAAATGAAAAAACATCAGCGTCGATTCGGCGACAACAAAATGATTTTTCTTATCCGAGCGAAATCCGTCTACGAGTTTTTTCGATGTTCCCCCTAACATTAGCATAACTATTATTTTTTTGAGATAATCAAGCCGACTAATGCTTTATGCGAAACAAAACGTCAGCATTCGTATTCGGCGACGACAAAAATGCATTTTTTCTTATCCGAATGGAATCGTCTGAGTTTTTTCGATGTTCCCCTAATATTAGCATAGGTATTATTTTTTATTGAGAAAATCAAGCAAATCTAATGCTTTTAATGCAGCGAAGTGAAAAAACATCAGCTGTCCCGGGTCGACAACAAAAAATGCATTTTTCTTATCCAGAGCGAAATCCGTGCGAGTTTTTTCGATGTTCCCTAACATTAGCATAACTATTATTTTTGTTGAGATAATCCAAGCAATGTAATGCTTTAATAAGCGAAAAAAAAAACGTCGCAGTCGATTCGGCGACAACAAAAATGCATTTTTAAGTATCCAACCGGAATCCAGTTTTTCGATGTTCCCTAATATTAGCACTTGGTATTTTTTTTTGTGAAAATCAAGCAATCTAATGCTTTTAATACGTGAAAAAAAATATCAACGTCGGTCGGCGACAACAAAAATTGCATTTTTCTTATCAGAGCGAAAATCCGTGCGAGTTTTTTTCGATGTTCCACAACATTAGCATAACTATTATTTTTGTTGAGATAATCAAAAGCGATGTAATGCTTTAATATCTTGAAAACAAAAAGCGTCCGCGATCGATTCGGCGACAACAAAAAAATGCATTTTCGTATCCGAAGCCCGAATCCGTCTGAGTTTTTCGATGTTCCCCTAATATTAGCGCAAATTATTATTTTTTTTTGAAAGTCAAAGCCGTCCCAATCCTTTTAATGCGTGAAACAAAAAACATCGCGGTCGATTCGGCGACAACAAAAAAATTGCATTTTCTTATCGAGCGAAATCCGTCTGATTTTTTTTTCGATGTTCCCCTAACATTAGCATAACTATTATTTTTTGAGATAATCGAAGCCAAGTAATGCTTTAACATAGCGAGGCTCGCGATCACGGTCCCGGTCGGCGACAACAAAAAAATGCATTTTCTTATCGAATGGAATCGTCACGAGTTTTTTCGATGTTCCTAATATTAGCATAGGTATTATTTTTTATTGAGAAAATCAAGCAATCTGAAATGCTTTTTAATGCGAAATGAAAAAACATCAGCGTAAGATTGGCGACAACAAAAAATGCATTTTTTCTTATCGAGCGAAATCCGTCTGAGAGTTTTTTCGATGTTCCCCTAACATTAGCATAACTATTATTTTGTTGAGATAATCAGCGATGTAATGCTTTAATAAGCGAAAAAAGCGTCACGGTCCGATTCGGCGACAACAAAAAAAATGCATTTTTAAGTATCAACGGAGTCCGTCTGATTTTTTGATGTTCCCTAATATTATATAGGTATTATTTTTTTGAAAATCAAATCAATGCTTTAATACGTGAAAAAAAAATATCAGCATCGGTCGGCGACAACAAAAATTGCATTTTTCTTATCGAGCGAGAAATCCGTACGAGTTTTTCGATGTTCCCTAACATTAACATAACTATTATTTTTTGAGATAATCAAGCCAACTAATGCTTTAATGCGAAAACAAAAAAAGCGTCCGCGATCGTATTCGGCGTGACAAAAATGCATTTTTCTTATCCGAATGGAATCCGTCTGCGAGTTTTTCGATGTTCCCCTAATATTAGCATAGGTATTATTTTTTATTGAGAAAATCAAGCAATCTAATGCTTTTAATCTGAAATGAAAAAACATCAACTGTCGGTCGGCGACAACAAAAAATGCATTTTTCTTATCCAGAACGAAATCCGTCTGAGTTTTTCGATGTTCCCCTAACATTAGCATAACTATTATTATTTTTGTTGAGATAATCAAGCAATGTAATGCTTTAATAAGCGAAAAAAAGCGTCCGCGGTCGGTCGGCGACAACAAAAAAAATGCATTTTTCGTATCGAGCGAATCCGTCTGATTTTTTCGATGTTCCCCTAATATTAGCATAGGTATTATTTTTTTTTTTGAGAAAGGAAAATCAAGCAATCTAATGCTTTTAATAAGTGAAAAAAAAAAATATCAACGTCGATCGGCGACAACAAAAAAATTGCATTTTTCTTATCAGAAACGAAAATCCGTCTCACAGTTTTTTTCGATGTTCCCTAACATTAGCATAACTATTATTTTTTTGAGATAATCAAGCCAACTAATGCTTTAATGCGAAAACAAAAAACGTCACCCAGTCATATTCGGCGACAACAAAAATGCATTTTCTTATCCGAGATGGAATCCGTCTGAGTTTTTTTCGATGTTCCCTAATATTAGCATAGGTATTATTTTTTATTGAGAAAATCAAGCAATCTAATGCTTTTAATCTGGCGAAATGAAAAACATCGCAGTCCGGTCGGCGACAACAAAAATGCATTTTTCTTATCCGAGCGAAATCCGTGCAGGTTTTTTAAATTCCCCTAACATTAGCATAACTATTATTATTTTTGTTGAATAATCAAAGCGATGTAATGCTTTAATAAGCAGCGTCACGGTCGATTCGGCGACAACAAAAAAATGCATTTTTCGTATCCCGGTGAATCGTGCGAGTTTTCGATGTTCTAATATTAGCATAGGTATTATTTTTTTTTGAGAAAATCAAACAATCCCAATGCTTTTTAATCGTGAAAAAAAAATATCAGCTGTCACGGTCGGCGACAACAAAAAAATTGCATTTTTCTTATCGAGAGCGAAATCCGTCTGAGTTTTTCGATGTTCCCCTAACATTAGCATAACTATTATTTTTTGAATAATCAAACCAACTAATGCTTTAATGCGAAACAAGCGTCCGCGGTCATATTCGGCGACAACAAAAAATGCATTTTTTCTTATCCGGGTGAATCCGTCACAGTTTTTTCGATGTTCCCTAATATTAGCATAGGTATTATTTTTTTTTGAGAAAATCGAGCAATCTAATGCTTTAATACTCGAAAACAAAAAACGTCACGGTCCGATTCGGCGACAACAAAAAATGCATTTTTCTTATCCAGAGCGAAATCGATACGAGTTTTTCGATGTTCCACAACATTAGCATAACTATTATTTTGTTGAGATAATCAAGCAATGTAATGCTTTAATAAGCAACGTCACGGTCCGATTCGGCGACAACAAAAATGCATTTTTAAATATCGAGCGGAATCCCGTCTGAGAGTTTTTTCGATGTTCCCCCTAATATTAGCATAGGTATTATTTTTTTTTGAGAAAATCAAGCAATCTAATGCCTTTAATCGTGAAAAAAAAAAAAATATCCTTTGTCAGGTCGGCGACAACAAAAAATTGCATTTTTCTTATCCGAGCAATCGTCTGAGTTTTTTAGTGTTACTAACGTTAGCATAACTATTATTTTTGAGATAATCAAACCAACTAATGCTTTATCTGTGAAAACAAAAAGCGTCACGGTCATATTCGGCGACAACAAAAATGCATTTTTCTTATCGAATTGAATCGTGCGAGTTTTTCGATGTTCCCAATATTAGCATAGGTATTATTTTTTATTGAAAATCAAGCAATCCTAATGCTTTTAATACGAAATGAAAAAACATCACGGTCGGTCGGCGACAACAAAAAATGCATTTTTCTTATCAGAGCGAAATCCGTGCGGGGTTTTTTGATGTTCCCCCTAACATTAGCATAACTATTATTTTGTTGAGATAATCAAGCAATGTAATGCTTTAATAAGCGAAAAAAAAAAACGTCCACTTACGGTCGATTCGGCGACAACAAAAATGCATTTTCGTATCGAGACGGAATCGTACAGTTTTTTGATGTTCTAATATTAGCATAGGCATTTTTTTTTTTTGAGAAAATCAAGCGATCTAATGCTTTTAATACGTGAAAAAAAATATCAACTGTCGGTCGGCGACAACAAAAATTAGATTTTTCTTATCCAGAAACGAAATCCCGTCTGAGTTTTTTTTGATGTTCCCCTAACATTAGCATAACTATTATTTTTTGAGATAATCAAGCCAACTAATGCTTTAATGCGGCTCGCGATC
Source organism: Lithospermum erythrorhizon (assembly GCA_019722365.1). Classification (NCBI taxonomy): domain Eukaryota; kingdom Viridiplantae; phylum Streptophyta; class Magnoliopsida; order Boraginales; family Boraginaceae; genus Lithospermum; species Lithospermum erythrorhizon. Next base: position 17,893 of record JADFUC010001577.1, read on the forward strand.
ACGGTCATATTCGGCGACAACAAAAAATGCATTTTTTCTTCATCCGGGTGAATCCGTGCGAGGATTTTTTCGATGTTCCCCTAATATTAGCATAGGTATTATTTTTTATTGAGAAAATCAAAAGCGATCTAATGCTTTTAATGCAGCGGGAAATGAAAAAACATCACGGTCGATTCGGCGACAACAAAAAATGCATTTTCTTATCGAGCGAAATCCGTCTGAGTTTTTCGATGTTCCCCTAACATTAGCATAACTATTATTTTTGTTGAGATAATCAAGCAATGTAATGCTTTAATAAGCAACGTCCGCGGTCGATTCGGCGACAACAAAAAAAATGCATTTTCGTATCGAGCGAGGAATCCCGTGCGAGTTTTTTCGATGTTCCCCTAATGATGCGCCAGGTATTATTTTTTTTGAAAATCAAGCAATCTAATGCTTTTTATCGTGAAAAAAAAAAATATCAGCGTCGATACGGCGACAACAAAAAAAATTGCATTTTTCTTATCCGAAATCCGTCAGAGTTTTTCGATGTTCCCTAACGTGCTTATAACTATTATTTTTTTGAGATAATCAAGCCAACTAATGCTTTATCTGTGAAAACAAAAAAGCGTCACGGTCATTCGACAACAAAAATGCATTTTTTCTTATCCGAACGGAATCCGTACGAGTTTTTTTTCGATTTTCCCCTAATATTAGCATAGGTATTATTTTTTTTTTTGAGAAAATCAACCAATCTAATGCTTTAATACTCGACAACAAAAAACGTCACGGTCCGATTCGGCGACAACAAAAAAATGCATTTTTTCTTATCTGAACGGAATCCGTACGAGTTTTTTTTCGATGTTCCCCTAATATTAGCATACGTTTGATTTTTTTTTTTAGAAAATCAAGCAATCTAATGCTTTGAATTCACGAAAATAAAAAACGTCACGGTCCGATTCGGCTACAACAAAAAATGCATTTTTTATCGAGCGAAATCCGTGCGTTTTTTGGTGTTCCCCTAACATTAGCATAACTATTATTTTGTTGACATAATCAAGCAATGTAATGCTTTAATAAGCGAAACGTCCGCGGTCAGGTCGGCGACAACAAAAAATGCATTTCGTATCGAAACGGAATCCGTCTGAGTTTTTGATGTTCCCTAATATTAACGCCGGTATTATTTTTTAGCGAAAATCAAGCAATCTAATGCTTTTAATACGTGAAAAAAATATCAACTTTGTCCGATTCGGCGACAACGAAATTGCATTTTTCTTATCGAGCGAAATCCATTAAAGAGTTTTTTTCGATGTTCCCCTAACATTAGCATAACTATTATTTTTTGAGATAATCAAGCCAACTAATGCTTTAATGCGAAAACAAAAGCGTCACGGTCATATTCGGCGACAACAAAATGCATTTTTCTTATCCGAATGGAATCCGTGCGAGTTTTTTGATTCCCGAATATTAGCATAGGTATTATTTTTTATTGAGAAAATCAAAGCAATCTAATGCTTTTTAATACATGAAATGAAAAAACATCGCGGTCGATTCGGCGACAACAAAAAATCCATTTTTTCTTATCCGAACGAAATCCGTACGAGTTATTTTCGATGTTCCCCTAACATTAACGCTAATGTACATTGAGATAATCAAACATTAATGCTTTAATAAGCGAAAAAAAATCCGAGTCCGATTCGACAACAAAAAAATGCATTTTTAAGTATCGAGCGGAATCCGTCTGAGTTTTTTCGATGTTCCCCTAATAATAACGCAAATTATTATTTTTTTTTTGAAAATCAAGCAATCTAATGCTTTAATACGTGAAAAAAAAATATCCTTTGTCGATTCGGCGACAACAAAAAATTGCATTTTCTTATCCAGAGAGCGAAATCCGTCTGAGGATTTTTCGATGTTCCCCCTAACATTAGCATAACTATTATTTTTTTGAGATAATCAAGCCAACTAATGCTTTAATAAGCGAAAACAAAAAAACGTCAGTCGCGTCGGCGACAACAAAAAAATGCATTTTTCTTATCCGAATGGAATCATTCTGAGTTTTTTCGATGTTCCCCTAATATTAGCATAGGTATTATTTTTTATTGAGAGAAAATCAAACAATCTAATGCTTTTAATCACGAAATATGAAAAACATCACGGTCCAGTCGGCGACAACAAAAAAAATGCATTTTTTATCCAGCAAAATCCGTCTGAGTTTTTCGATGTTCCCCTAACATTAGCATAACTATTATTTTGTTGACATAATCAAGCAATGTAATGCTTTAATAAGCAACGTCCGCAGTCCGGTCGGCGACAACAAAAAATGCATTTTTCGTATCGAGCGGAATCCGTGCGAGTTTTGATGTTCTAATATTAACGCCGTGTGTATTTTTTGGCGAAAATCAAACAATCTAATGCTTTTAATCACATTGAAAAAAATATCATCGGTCAGCGACAACAAAAAAATTGCATTTTCTTATCCGACGAAATCCGTGCGAGTTTTTCGATGTTCCCCTAACATTAGCATAACTATTATTTTTTTGAAGGATAATCAAAGTAACTAATGCTTTGTCGAAAACAAAAAGCGTCAGTCATGATGGCGACAACAAAATGCATTTTTTCTTATCGAATGGAATCCGTCTGAGTTTTTTCGATGTTCCCGAATAATATTAGCATAGGTATTATTACTTTTTTATTGAGAAAATCAAGCAATCTAATGCTTTTTAATACGCGAGGAAATGAAAAAACATCACGGTCGATCGAGCAACAAAAAATGCATTTTCTTATCGAGCGAAATCCGTGCAGTTTTTTCGATGTTCCCTAACATTAGCATAACTATTATTTTTGTTGAGATAATCAAGCAATGTAATGCTTTAATAAGCAACGTCACGGTCGATTCGGCGACAACAAAAAAATGCATTTTACGTATCCGAAACGGAATCCCGTCACGAGTTTTTCGATGTTCCCCTAATATTAGCATAGGTATTATTTTTTTTTAAGAGAAAATCAAGCAATCTAATGCTTTAATACGTGAAAAAAATATCCTTTGTCCGGTCGGCGACAACAAAAAAATTGCATTTTCTTATCGAGCAATCCGTGCGAGTTTTTTCGTGTTCCCAACATTAGCATAACTATTATTTTTTTGAGATAATCAAGCCAACTAATGCTTCAACTGGCGAAAACAAAAAAGCGTCGCGGTCATATTCGGCGACAACAAAAAAGTATTTTTTCTTATCCGAATGGAATCCATCTGAGTTTTTTCGATGTTCCCAGATATTAACGCCGATTATTATTTTTTATTGAAAATCAAAGCAATCTAATGCTTTTAATCACAGCGAAATGAAAAAACATCACGGTCGATCGGCGACAACAAAAAAAATGCATTTTCTTATCCGAGCGAAATCCGTCTGAGTTTTTTCGATGTTCCCCTAACATTAGCATAACTATTATTTTTGTTGAGATAATCAAGCAATGTAATGCTTTAATAAGCGAAACGTCAGTCCGATTGGCGACAACAAAAAAATGCATTTAAACATCGAGCGGAATCCGTGCAGTTTCGATGTTCTAATATTAGCATAGGTATTATTTTTTTTTGAAAATCAAGCAATCTAATAATTTTAATACGTGAAAAAAAAAATATCAACCCCATCGATTCGGCTGACAGCAAAAATTGCATTTTCTTATCCGAGCGAAATCCGTCTGAGTTTTTTCGATGTTCCCCTAACATTAGCATAACTATTATTTTGTTGAGATAATCAAGCAATGCCAATGCTTTAATAAAGCAACGTGCGGTCCGGTCGACAACAAAAAAAATGCATTTTATTATCGAAACGGAATCCGTCACGGTTACACCGATGTTCCCCTAATATTAGCATAGGTATTATTTTTTTTGAGAAAAATCAAGCAATCTAATGCTTTTTAATGCGTGAAAAAAAATATCAACTGTCGATGTGACAACAAAAATTGCATTTTTCTTATCGAGCAATCCGTCACGAGTTTTTTCGATGTTCCCTAACATTAGCATAACTATTATTTTTTTTGAGATAATCAAGCCAACTAATGCTTTAATCACCTTGAAAACAAAAAAGCGTCAGTCATATTCGGCGACAACAAAAATGCATTTTTCTTATCGAATGGAATCCGTCTGAGAGTTTTTTGATGTTCCCCCTAATATTAGCATAGGTATTATTTTTTAATGAAAATCAAGCAATCAATGCTTTTAATACAGCGAAATGAAAAAACATCACGGTCCGGTCGTGACAACAAAAAAATGCATTTTTTTATCGAGCAATCCGTCTGAGTTTTTCGATGTTCCCCTAACATTAGCATAACTATTATTTTTGTTGACATAATCAAGCAATGTAATGCTTTAATAAGCGTCACGGTCGATTTAGCGACAACAAAAAAATGCATTTTTCGTATCCGAGCGGAATCCGTACGAGTTTTTCGATGTTCCCCCTAATATTAGCATAGGTATTATTTTTTTAGAGGAAAATCAAGCAATCTAATGCTTTTAATACGTGAAAAAAAATATCACTGTCGATTCGGCGACAACAAAAATTGCATTTTTGCTTATCGAGCGAAATCCGTCTGAGTTTTTGATGTTCCCCTAACATTAGCATAACTATTATTTTTATTGAGAAAATCAAACAATCTAATGCTTTTAATACGAAATATGAAAAAACATCACGGTCGATTCGGCGACAACAAAAAATGCATTTTTCTTATCGAATGGAATCCGTACGAGTTTTTTTTCGATGTTCCCGAAATATTAGCATAGGTATGATTTTATTTGAGAAAATCAATCAATTCTAATGCTTTAATACGCGAAATCAAAAAACATCACGATCGGATTCGACGACAACAAAAAAATGCATTTTCTATTATCCGAACGAAATCCGTATGAGTTTTTTCGATGTTTCTTTATTAGCATAACTATTGCTTTTGTTGAGATAATCAAGCAATGTAATGCTTTAATAAAGCGAAAACGTCACGGTCCGATTCGGCGACAACAAAAAATGCATTTTTCGTATCGAAGCGGAATCCGTGCGTCGTTTTTTTTCGATGTTCCTAATATTAACATAGGTATTATTTTTTTTGAGGAAAATCAAACGTCTAATGCTTTTAATCGTGAAAAAAAACTATCAGCATCCGGTCGGCGACAACAAAAAATTGCATTTTTTCTTATCAGAAACGAAATCAAATCTGAGAGTTTTTGATGTTCCCAACACATTAGCATAACTATTATTTTTTGAGATAATCAAGCCAACTAATTAACTGTCACGAGAAACAAAGCGTCACGGTCATATTCGGCGACAACAAAAATGCATTTTTCTTATCGAATGGAATCCGTCGCGAGTTTTTCGATGTTCCCAATATTAGCATAGGTATTATTTTTTATTAGAGAAAATCAAGCAATCTAATGCTTTTGTCTGCGAAATGAAAAAAAACATCACGGTCCGATTCGGCGACAACAAAAAAAATGCATTTTCTTATCCGAGCGAAATCCGTGCGAGTTTTTTTGATGTTCCCCTAACGTTAGCATAACTATTATTTTTGTTGAGATAATCAAGCAATGTAATGCTTTAATAAGCGAAAAGCGTCCGCAGTCCGATTCGGCGACAACAAAAAATGCATTTTCGTATCGAGCGGAATCGATACGATTTTCGATATTCCTAATATTAGCATAGGTATTATTTTTTTGAGGAAAATCAAACAATCTAATGCTTTAATCGTGAAAACAAAAACATCCGCGGTCCGATTGACGACAACAAAAAAAATCATTTTCTTATCGAGCAATCATGCGAGTTTTTTGATGTTCCCTACATTAAGCATAACTATTATTTTTTTTTGAGATAATCGAGCCATGTAATGCTTTAATGCAGCGAAAACAAAAAACATCACGCAGTGCGGTCGGCGACAACAAAAAATGCATTTTTTCTTATCCGAGTGGAATCCGTACGAGTTTTTTCGATGTTCCCCTAATATTAGCATAGGTATTATTTTTTTTTTTGAGAAAATCAAGCAATCTAATGCTTTTAATCATGAAATAGAAAAACATCCGCAGTCCGATTCGGCGACAACAAAAAAATGCATTTAGCATCGAGCGAAATCAAATGCGAGTTTTTCGATGTTCCCCTAACATTAGCACTTAACCTATTATTTTTTTTGTTGAGATAATCAAGCAATGTAATGCTTTAATAAGCGAAAACAAAAAGCGTCAGGTCCGGGTCGGCGACAACAAAAAATGCATTTTTAATATTAGCATAGGTATTATTTTTTTTGGAAAATCAAGCAATCTAATGCTTTTATCGTGAAAGCGAAAAACATCAGTCCGATTCGGCGACAACAAAAAAATGCATTTTTCTTATCCGAGCAATGCATGCGAGTTTTTCGATGTTCCCCATTAGCATAACTATTATTTTTGAGATAATCAAGCCAAGTAATGCTTTAACGCGAAACAAAAGCGTCACGGTCAGATTCGGGCGACAACAAAAAATGCATTTTTCTTATCCGGAATGGAATCCGTGCGAGTTTTTCGATTCCCCTAATATTAGCATAGGTATTTTTTTTATTGAGAAAATCAAGCAATCTAATGCTTTTAATAGCGAAATGAAAGCTTATCACGATCCGATTCGGCGACAACAAAAAAATGCATTTTTCTTATCGAGCGAAATCCGTCTGAGTTTTTTCGATGTTCCCCTAACATTAACATAAGTATTATTTTTTGTTGAGATAATCAAGCAATGTAATGCTTTAATAAGCGAAAACAAAAAACGTCAAGTCCAGGTCGGCGACAACAAAAAAATACATTTTAAATATCGAGCGGAATCCATGAGTTTTTGATGTTCCCCTAAAATTAGCGCGGTATTATTTTTTTAGAAAATCAAGCAATCTAATGCTTTTAATACGTGAAAACAAAAAACATCACGGTCGGTCGGCGACAACAAAAAAATGCATTTTTTCTTATCGAGCGAAATGCATGCGAGTTTTTTTTGTTCCCCCCTAACATTAGCATAGCTATTATTTTTTTGAATAAATCAAGCCATGTAATGCTTTAATACTGAAAACAAAAAACATCACGGTAAGTCGGCGACAACAAAAATACATTTTTCTTATCGAATGGAATCCGTCTGAGTTTTCTATGTTCCCCCTAATATTAGCATAGGTATTATTTTTATTGAGAAAATCAAGCAATCTAATGATTTTAATACGTGAAATGAAAAAACTTCACGGTCCGGTCGGTGACAACAAAAAATGCATTTTTCTTATCAAGAGCCAATCCGTCTGAGTTTTTTGATGTTAAACCAACATTCGCCCATAACTATTATTTTGTTGAGATAATCAAGCAATGTAATGCTTTAATAAACAAAAACAAAAAACATCAACGGTCCGATTCGGCGACAACAAAAAGTGCATTTTAGCCAGCGGAATCCGTGCGAGTTTTTTTCGATGTTCCCCTAATATTGTATTTTCTTTGAGAAAGTCAAGCAATCTAATGCTTTTAATGCGTGAAAACAAAAAACATCGCAGGTCCCGATTCGTGACAACAAAAAATTTGCATTTTTCTTATCCGAAACGAAATCCGTCTGAGTTTTTCGATGTTCCCTAACGTTAAGCATAACTATTTTTTTTGAGATAGTCAAGCCAAGTAATGCTTTAACACGCCCGAAAATAAAAAGCGTCACGGTGGTCAGCGACAACAAAAATGCATTTTTCTTATCGAATGGAATCCGTCTGATTTTTTAGATGTTCCCCTAATATTAGCATGGGTATTATTTTTTATTGAGAAAAATCAGCAATCTAATGCTTTTAATACAGCGAAATAGAAAAAACATCACGGTCCGGTCGGCGACAACTCAAAAATGCATTTTTCTTATCCGAGCGAAATCCATCCGGGATTTTTTCGATGTTCCCCATTAGCACAACTATTATTTTGTTGAGATAATCAAGCAATGTAATACTTTAATAAGCGAAAAAAAGCGTCATTGTCGATTAAGCGACAACAAAAAATGCATTTTTTCTTATCCGAACGGAATCCGTACGAGTTTTTTTCGATGTTCCCTAATATTAGCATAGGTATGATTTTCTTTGAGAAATCAAGCAATTCTAATGTTTTTAATACGCGAAAACAAAAACATCACGGTCCGATTCGGCGACAACAAAAAATGCATTTTTTCTTATCCGAACGGAATCCGTACGAGTTTTCGATGTTCCCCTAACATTAGCATAACTATTATTTTTTGAGATAATCAACCAAGTAATGCTTTGTCTGTGAAAACAAAAATGTCACGGTCATGATAGTGAAAAATGCATTTTTCTTATCCGAATGGAATCCGTCTGAGTTTTTTGATGTTCCCTAATATTAGCATAGGTATTATTTTTTATTGAGAAAATCAAGCAATCTAATGCTTTTAATCGTGATGAAAAAACATCCGCGGTCGATTCGGCGACAACGAAAAAATGCATTTTTTTCTTATCGAGCGAAATGCATGCGAGTTTTTTTCGATGTTCCCCTAACATTAGCATAACTATTATTTTTGTTGAGATAATCAAGCAATGTAATGCTTTAATAAATGAAAAAGCGTCCACAGTCCGATTCGGCGACGACAAAAAAATGCATTTTCGTATCGAGCGGAATCCGTCTGATTTTTTTGATGTTAATATTAGCATAGGTATTATTTTTTTTTGAGAAAATCAAAGCGATAATGCTTTTAATACGTGAAAAAATATCAGCTGTATGCGATCGGCGACAACAAAGAATTGCATTTTTCTTATCCGGAAACGAAATCAAATGCGAGTTTTTTTTGATGTTCCCCCTAACGTAGCACTATTATTTTTTGAGATAATCAAGCCAACTAATGCTTTAATACGCGAAAACAGCGTCACGGTCATATTCGGCGACAACAAAAATGCATTTTTCTTATCCGAACGGAATCCGTATGAGTTTTTTTCGATGTTCCCCTAATATTAGCATAGGTATTATTTTTTTATTGAGAAAATCGAGCAATCTAATGCTTTTAATACGCGAAATCAAAAAACATCCGCAGTCCGGTCGGGCGACAACAAAAAAATGCATTTTTAGCATCGAGCGAAATCCGTACGAGTTTTTGATGTTCCCCTAACATTATGTAACGACCCGCCCAATTCGGCGCCACGAGTGAGAGTCATTAAAATCCGGGCATGATCACCAAACCGATGGGCGACTTCGGTTTAAAATACAATTTGTTTCATCCAAAAATGTGATTACAATTAAGTTTCCCAAATCAAAAAGCAGGTTTCAAAATTTATAATCCATCGGTGATATCGAAGCGACCAACCCATAAATATATACACAACATAATCCAAAGAAAATAATGCCCGGCAAGGCTACAACGGATAATCACACGTCTTTGTATCCTAAATACAAAATGACTACCGACAAAGCCAAAGATTTCAAAAGGGTATTATGATGAAAGCTGGTTGACAACATCAAAATGAGACTATGAGGATCCTCGACCACCCATGCTCCTACCTAGCCACTCGGAACACACTCTCCGACCCAGCCTCTTGGCCCAGTAGCCACACATCAACTTTGGCACAAATGAAAATGCCGCCCATAGCGAAAAGGGTGTAAGCAGCGAGGCTTAATTAAAGAAACTTAACACAATTGAACTTGCCATACGAACGAGATAGTCATAATAATTTAATAATCAAATATGAATAATATACATATATCGGGACTATCTAATCGAGGTCATACAACTTTATAATTCCCTTGTCCTCAAACATAATACAAGAGGATATAATAGAAGGTTAATGACGCACAATTTCGAGAAAGAAAACAATAGACTTCAATAATGACTAAAACTCTAGTCATCAAAACCTCTATCTCTCATATCCCCACCGGTATACCATCCTCTAATGTCTTGTATACTCGATCAAATCTACAACGAGGAATGGACTAATCGATAATCACCCAGCGCCCATGATATAAAGCTAAAACGCACTTATACACAAGTATAAGGCACACGCTATACACAAGTATAAGGCCGCGCCGCTATACCGTGAGTAAGACCCACGTCAACCGATACCTGTGACAAAGTGATCTACAGGTCATACCCGTAGCGGCTATACCGTAGTATAGGGCCCGAACCGCCGCTATACACCGTGGTATGGGGCCACACCGATGATGCACCGCGACCGGCGATCAAAAGCGAGTCATACATACGCTATACCGTGAGTATAGGGCCACACCGACAATGCACCGCGACCAGCCCGATCAAAAGCAGAATCATCTGCGCATTATGCCGTAGTATAGGGCCGACGCCTGTTATGCCGTAGTATAGGGCCAATAATTGTACATATCACGCAAGGAAGGAGAGTCACCTAATCACTAGTAATCCCGACCATAAAGGTCACCCCGATACTCAAGGCCTCAAACTCATGTATAACCCAACAACTACTCTACTCCCCAAGCGGTAATGACCTGCGGCCAAAACATCCATTCGTAAGTCAAGCACAATGCCAGCAAGGCCACACAAATCATAAGTGCCGACAAAGACCCCACGAGAAATCATAAAGTGCCGACAAGGCCACGGAAACACAATCACATAACAACAATTACATGTATATCATTCTCATAATCATAACACAATAGCATGCATATCGCCCCGATTAAAGGTAAATGCGTAAAAAGTAACACCGTGAGATAAGTACTCACCTGCCTTTAGCTACCGCAAAACCAGCGAAAGACAATCAAGGTAGCGCAGCACTTTCACGATCAACGCCTAAACAACTACCAGAGAAAGTATAATCAAGACCTACTACTATATACCGGCGTTACAGAAGATACAACCAACTCTCGGGAAACTATCTCTAAATGGGTATAAGCAGCGGATAAACTATCGAATTACAATCCCATAGGACACAACCAATCGATCCCCGCTAATTCCATCTTATCACTTTCTCACTACAAAATCAACATAAGTCATTCTAATTAATTAATCATCAAGTCCATAATTAACAATCTATACTCGAAATATCAATTATAACTCAATTTAGATTTACACTTTTGACATAACATCCTTTAATCAATTTTAAATCACCAATTTAACATCATAACAACTATAATAAAGGTCAATATAGCCTCCTACATTTAAAGTCTTATAAATATCCACCTAAAAGTCCATTGAAACCCCAAAGTCAACTCGGCCATGCGTCCTCGGGCAGGCCTACAAATCACGAATTCCATCACATATATCGTCCGCGGAACCCATAACCAACTAAGATTTATCATAAATTCAATTATGGAAAAAAGTCAACCAAAAGTCAACCAGAAAAATCCATCAAAACTCAGTTACTTACCTCAAATTCGTAAGGGAAAGAAGCGATAGAAAGTCTGTAACCAACTTGAGGATGAACATAATACAACAAAGTGATGAAATGGAAGAGAAAAATTTCTTGGTTTGCTCACATAAGTCCTCGACCATCAAGGGAGAAAGAAGAAGAAGATGAAGTGTGATGTGATGATGTGGAGGATAGGTATGATTAGATATTTAAAAACTTCGAGTCCGTTCGGTTTTGATTATTCCCCTTTGTCGTGCTTAAATCTCCACGAACCCGATTTGAAGATAAAATTATTCCATAGCAAACACTACTAAATTATAAATGAAATTGACTCAAAAAGTTTTCTTCTGAAATAATATTATCATCGAGAAAAATTATATACTATTCCGGGTCCACGCCGACGAAAAATTTAAAATTTTTTTTTTTTTTTTTTTTTTTTTAAATAACGGGTTATTACAATCTACCCACCTAATGAAATTTCGACCTCGAAATTTAACAACCAAACAACCAAGAACATATAATAACCCAAAAGCAAATACCATATCAAAACGACAACTTCGCGTCTACTTTCCGAAGAGGAAATTGCCGAATTAACGGTTCCGCGTCGTCCTCATGCTCCCAGTCGCCTCTTCTGCCAGTTCCTCCACGGGACTTTCACTAAAGCCAACATCTTACTCCTCAAAACCTTCTCTTTCCGGTCCAAAATCTAGCAATACGTAACTTCA